>CM031382.1:7241280-7365612 GCA_018290095.1 Polypedilum vanderplanki
CCGATAAATAGTTCCTAAACCCTTATTCAGAATTTGAATTGTCCAAATAAGATTCTTAAATTTTTGGTTATAGAAAAGCGTAATTTTTTTATCAAATTTAAAAAATACTTTATAAGCCAAGAATAGAAATATATAATTTTAAATAAAGTTTATTAAATATTAACTTACAAATTATTCTAATTAACTAAAATTTTGCTAAAATCAATTTTAAAATTAACATGATCTTGATTTAAACTTTCTTCATTTGCAATTTTTTTTGTTTATGAATAAATTTTACCAAGAAGTGTCCGGATAGGACGGAATCTACGTTTAGCGCATTTTGTGCCTATCAGGTGCTATGTCGACAAAGTAATTTGATCAAAAATAGTTCTAAAATATAGCCAAATTCATGTTATAAAATTTTTGAAATGACCATGAAAATACGGCAAAGCCGATTTTAATTGAAGTTCAATTTACCAGAGCAGAGAAACTGTTTTCAGATGTAACTAAAATCAACTAAAATTTATTTCGACCTATAATATAAAAGGCCTAACGATTTAAAATTTCAGTTGTGTTTAGTTGAAAATTAAAATTCGAATAAGTTTCAGTTGTATTTTATTATTTTTTATGCAAGTAAAATACTACCAAACCGCATTTCGGACTCTGCAATTCTACAGAATCTGTACTAATAAAATTTTTATTTGATTTAAACTAACGGTTGAGTAAAATCTCAAAAATCATTTTGAGTTATAAGAATTGCGTTGTGGTGTCGCTGCAATCGTTTTTCGCAGCCAAACTTCGCTTCGTTATACATTTTTAAAATTTGGAACTTTAAATATCGTAATTTCCTAATTAATAGCAATAAGTGAACAACCATACTAATAAAGTATGCCGCAATAACTTGAATAGCACAAGTCATTAAAACAAGCCGGAGGTCTCCTATTTATTGTTAGTTTCGAGATCTACGCGCCTCCCCAGCCAGCCAGCAACAGTCCTTTGCGACAATGTATTAAGCATGCATTGTTGGTTTTCCAAAAATATGCGCTAAAAATTGACAAAAAACCTTTTAAATCTTCATAGAGTAAAGGAAAATCAGGAAATGTTTAGATATAAAAGAAAAAAATAAACTAGTCAATTGCTTAATTGTATCTGTAACAATTAAATTATTTGAAAATCATTTCATAGAAATAAAAGTTGAAAATGCATAATAAAAGTCATCAAACAACTGCTGGACTCATTAAGAGCACCTAGACTGCACAGGCACCTTCACGCTCACATCATTTTACTCTTACACAGTTAGTTTCTATATTATATAGCTACGATTGATAAAAAGCAATAAATTAAATTGTCAAATTGGCAAATATTTTAAGAAATTTAATTATTACGTGGGAAGCTTCAACAAATTCTTTATTAATAAATAAAAACCTTCTGGATTTTCGTTCTATGACAAAAACAAAACAAAAATAGTTGAATTGACGAAAAGGTGGTTTTCTCCAGATATTTAATTGCGCACTACTGAATACAAATATTAAAAATATAAGCGAAAATTTCGAATGAATTAAAAATAACTACAATATTCTTTTCACTTTGTGCACTCAGATACCGACAGGTATTACATTCATCTATAAGTCAAAATATTGTAACAAAAAGCGCGTCTTTAATTTCAAGATTCGACAAGACTAACCCCATCAAATTGGTTACTTTCTAGCCCGAAGTTATGTCAAAATATAATGCTTTCGGCGTCTGCATGTCTATTCTATCGCTGCTGTATTAGATCACAATTTCACTTTCTTTAGCATTCAGCGTCTAGAGAGAAAGCGTTTACTATCTCATGCAACAATTATATGGAAAAAAACTTAATGTTCCACACAGAATATGTATGATAAAAGTTAAGCACCTACTTTCTGTCCTTCATCATTAAAAATCTTTTTAACTTTTTATTTGTTATATGAAAAATCTAAATCTACTAAGAGTTTCTTTTGAAAAGATCCACTTTGTGTCACTTCATTGAAATACAAAGTTATTCAAATCCGGTCAACTTATTTACAACGGCTTGTAAAGTATTTCTCTACTATTGTTTATTAGTAATTTTTTAAGTGATTTTGAATAAATCAAATTTTTATCAACTCAAAAATTTTAAAAATGATTTCTTGTTAAGTTTCTATTAACATTAAACTTATTTGTTGCACTTTTACAACTTAAGTTTCTATTTGCGTATCTTAATAAACTTGGCAATCAGAACAATCTATTTCCCTTTATATTAAAAGTTATCGACAAACAAAAAATTGTTAAGTTTAAGAATATCGACTCTCTTAAGTAAAACGCGTCATCTTGAAAAAATAATTATCTGATTAGAAAATGAATTTAGTGTAAACGTTCCTAATATTCCGACCTTATTCGTTTTTTTGAATTCGAATCACACAATTTTCACTGTACCAGTTCACTCAATTTCTATTCTGAACAGTGTTTGTATCAGAATTTCAGCAGCTTTTATTTAAGATATTATTTTTAAAGGCAGCTTCAATCATTTCTCACAATTTCACATTTTTATCCGACTTATCAAACCTATTTTCGACCTATTTACATTCCTAATTATTCGCCTATTTGTTTACATTGGTATTTCATCACAAAATCTCTTAACAACTTCAAAAAACAACAATGATTACTTCTGTTGTTGTTGATATTTTTATCAAATTTTCCCGCGAATTTTTGATAGTAGAAATGCTTTAAAAGCCAAGAAACTTGACTCTTTAATTTTTTAAGTGTTTTTGAGGCGATTCCACATATTTTCGATTAAAGCGCGTTATTTCATTTTACTTAGAAAAATTTCTGTTAACAACTAGCGTCCAAAATTGAGACAAAATTAAGGTCGGTGAATTCTCCAGCTTAAAGTTAAGACACTAGTTAAAACTGAACTCGTTGATAAAAAGTATTTTTAAAGTGTTGTTAAAGAATTTTTCCAAAATAATTATGTCATATAGTGTATAAGAAAATCGCAACTATTTTAGTGTATATTGAAATTGAAAATTTTGGGAAAATTTTTCGTTTTGTGAAAAATTATATAAAAATTGATTATTATCTCATAAAAAAATATTCTTAAAATTATCAATCGAGATGATACCATTAGTTGTTAAACTTCATTTGATTTAATAAAATCATTTGCATTTAGCGATTGTAAGGTTTTCATTAGTGAGATTTAGGGACAAATAAAGCGGGTCGAAAATTAGAAAACGCTTTACCCTAGATTATACCAATCAATTCGTATTAAATGACTCAAAATGCAATTACTTAAAAATTATTATGAAGCAACCATGATTTTCTTCAACCTTTTCAAAAATTTTTTGTTTACAAATGGCGAAATGTTAAGAAGAAACGAAAAAATTATCAATTTTCATTCGTTTCAAAAAAATTAAATTTTTTAAATGCATAGAAAAAATTTTGCTAATAGAAACAAACTTTCGAGAAAATCCTTTTAAACTCTTTGAAGTTGAAAAGCGTGCATTCTGTCTAAAACTTTGAAGCTGAAATAAAAATAGTCAAATCATATTACGAGTTATTTCGCGAAAAAAACTGTCACTTTCTAAATACGTGTTCAAAGCGCTCGTTTCTCAAAAACGATTTACTCATGATAACCGGTTTTGAAAAGCGTCTTTAAGTTTATCCGTTTTAAGTTTTTAAGATTACATTTAATTCATAACAATGCTTTCTTCAATTTTTAATTTGAACATTTCCAAAATCTGCACACAATTTGAATTTTCAACATAAAAAGTTCAGGAGCGTTTCTCAACTGCTATCTTATACGGTAAAAATTGTCTTGTACTTTGTAAATTACACTACTGTTTACGCACTTTTAAGAACGTGAAGCAGCATCATTAATATCTGATGAAATTAAAGAGTTATGAGCGAACCAATTCATTAGACTCAAAAATCGGACTTTTTCTAAAAAATTATTTCTCTGAAACACTACTTGACAAATCAAAAATATTTATACCAAACATCCGCCCTCTAAAACGTACTTCAAAGGAAGCATATTAAATAGTATCATTTTTAATTCTAAAACTCAAATGTGAACGCGTTTTAATCATTTATTATAAGTGTTTGTTATTTAAACAAAACTTGCATATTGCTATAAACGTGTATCGAGGGAGATTGAGTTTAAAGAAAGTTTGCAAAATTTATGTTTTATACGGTTTTCGAGCCATTTGTAAACAAAGAATTTTTGGAAAATGTATGAAGTTTGATGAAATTTTTAAAATGAAAACATTCTATATGCCTTTTGATAGTACGTTTAAACGAATTTGAAATGGTATAAATTAATTTTTTGATTGTAAGTATTTTCCGAGAAAATAATTATTTTTTAGAAAAAGTTCCGGATTTTAGTTAGAATTCTGTCGCTCAATAATCTTCTAAATTTTCATCAGATAATTAATTGAACTGCTATTACAGTTTCTTAAAAGTGATTTTGATAACCCTAGTTAATTTACCCAAGTACCAAGACAATGTTACCATAAATAGCAGTATGAGGAAAAACGCTCGACCGACTTTTTAGTTGAAAAATTCCAAATTTTGTGTGCGATTTCCAAAGTCAAATAAACAATTGAAAAAAGCATTTTATTGAATTAAAATGTATCTTTAAAAACTTCTAGACGGATATAACTTAAGACGCTTTTCACAAACGTTTTGTCGATGAGTAACGTTTTGAGACGAGCAGCTTGCACAACAACCGTACACTGAGAATGACCAGTTTTTTTTCCGAATTACCTGATCGTAGATTACATAACTAAACTACTCTTAAAATAGAAAACTCTAAATAAATAGAAAGGATTAACACATACATTTAAACCCCTGGGTGGGTTCACCTCGAGCCGTTAGAGCAACTTCGAAAGAACCTTCGAAAAGTCCCCGAATGAAACTATGAATTTTTCGAAATCATTAAAATTACAAAAAATTATTGTGACAAAAAAACTTAAATAATTCATTGTCTGACTGTAAAATAAGTGTTTTCTCCAATTAAAGATATTGTTTTTAGTCGCTAAATATCAGATATTATTTTATCCACTAATCTTCCCCATACTAGAAATATCACAATTATTTGGATTCTTTTTGTAACAAATACAAATTTTCGAAATTTAGTTCAGGAAATCCACTTTTTTTCGAAAAGGGCGTATTGAAAAATGTTATGAAATTTGAAATGTGCAACGAGATCAAAAACTCTTTGGAATTGACCCCACCAGAGTTTACCGTTTGTTTAATGCTTGAGGTATTAATGAGAAATTTATATCAAAGAAGTGACCCAAAAGTGATTCATTTTCAAGGAAACTCTTTTAATATTAAGGAAAGGTTAAATAGTCGGCGAAATAAAGTTTGATAAATTTAATTCTCTATTAAATTACTATTATACTTTCCTTTCTTGATCATTTATCTCACTATTATCTTATAATCATTAACACTCCAACGCTATTACAAAAACAATTAATAACAATACGCGATAATACAACCACTGTTTGAAGCGCTAGGTAACTTCAAGTTACCATAAACATTAATCTGGATTCCAAAGATGCGCCAAATTTAATCCGTTTCATTATGTGCAGACACTTTCCAGTATCATTTTTTTTTTTAAAAGTTTAAGAAAACACTACCAAAATAAATAAATAATAAGACCGAAAAAATTTCTTAAACTATTTTAAGGTTCAAAATATTTAGTCACCAACTAATTTAAAGCTCAACTTGAAATTAAAAAGCTTTTTTATTTTCATTTTCACCATAATACGATTTCTTTTGTATTTTGTTTCACAAAACTTCAAAAATATATTTTATTCATCTACATACTAGGACATGCATTATTTATCAAACCCCACTTGCCTCTGTTCCATTTTCCAGTTATATGCCTGCCTATTTTGGTTGTTAATAAAGTGCCATATCAAAGAAAAGCCAAATTGTCTGTTTTTTATATTTATCCACACTGGAATATTGTTGAATTCTTATTGTGTAAAATCCAATTTCCAATTTGTCCTTCAATGTTTTTAATACAAATTTTGAATAACTTAATTGCTCACCAATTCTTCTTGAAAAACTCATTAAAACATTGTCAATTTTCTTCACCATTCAAAAAAACAATTCGCGTTTCGATAATTGAACTTTTTTCATTCTGAATCAGTAAATTACTTCTGGTGTGGATAACAATGTCTAAATTTATGTCGCATAATAAATTTTCTGATATTGTTATCTTCATCAAAATCTCCAGGCATTTAATATGGTGAATGAACACTGAATTGCTGCATGCTGCAAACTTCTTATCGATTAATTCGTTGATTATTATTCTTTTAGTATAATTGAAATATAAATGATTCCTTATATAAGTGGGATAATTCATGTGAAATCTTAAAAATTTTGATTCTGATGGATTTTTGAGAGATGACAAAATTTGTTATTCAAGAAAATCTTCATGAACACTAAATTTTATAAATTTAAAAACAATTAAATTCATTTAAAATCGAATAATAAATCAGCGAAACTCCTCAAAGGATGACTGATTTAACAAAAAATTTTCGAAATCCCATTCGAATTTCGCAATATTCGATTCGAATTTGAAAAACCTTTTTTAAACAATGAACTTTTCATACTTTCACGAAAACATTTTCTTTGGTTCTAGCATGTTAAAAGTGAAACCAAACCACTGTGACCCAAGAACTTAGCCAAACTCAGGCTTTAATTTTTCTTTCCATATTGCTGACTGCTCTTTAAACAATCGATGTAAGAAAATTTTTCTCGACTTTTTCAACGAAATTTCGATTTCAAAATTAACATTATATATTTATCTTTAATTAACTTTTCGATAATGCATAGCGTTCCAGGAATAATTTTTCTAAAAGTAAATTTCATTTTAAATTTCTTATTTATTAAATTTTTTTATCATTACTTTCAAACAATTCTTTTCTTTTTCTGCTGACATTTTTGTTGATTCATTTAAAATTTTTGATATTATAGGTGTAAACCATAATCCATCAATGACTTCTTGTGCTATTGTGATTTCATGGTAAGCGTTATTGCTGGAAACGCGAATCTAAAAAATAAAAATAGTGAAAGAAATTCTTTTTAAAATTTAATTGTTTTTACTTCTTCAACGGATTTTCAGATGAATCAAAAGTGATTGCAAATTGGTGCATTTCTTTATCGTTCATAAAATTCATACGAAAGTCTGCTACTGTAAATTAAAGCACTAAATAAACAAATCAACCAAAAAATAATCGCTCAATGAAATTTCTATCACGCATTCCAATTTGGTTCATGCCATGAATTGTTGAATTTTCAAAAATAAATCGAATTCATTTATAATTTTTGTTTCTTCATTATTTCCGATGTCTGAAATTCTTCGATTTCTCCTATTTGAAATAAAAATGATTTTAATTGTAAAATAATAAAAAATTTCAAAAATGATAAAAATTGAAAATCCCAAAAAATAATCCAAGTGCACCACCAGTATAAGAAATAAAATCCAACTCAGTAAATTGTCTTTTGAAACATATATGGGAAAAATGATGGCTCACGAAATCGAACAACTGTCATTGAATCATAAATAATCAGTTCTTATAAAAAGTTAGTTGATATTGTGCCAACCTTCGAGTTTTGAATTTTTTGCTAAAATTTTTCTAAAAGTAGTTTAAAACTTTTAAACAAAAAATATCAAATTTTACACAAAATTTGATTTATATATTTGAATATCATAAAAAATTTCACCACAATATGTAACATTTGCATTCGTCTTTGTTTTCATTTCATTTTCTACTTTGGTGAAACAATCAAAATCATAAAGATCGCAAATTCTTGTTGAATTAAAATCTTAAAAAGCAAAGAAAAAGTGAATTCAATTTTTTTTAATTTGGAATGGAACCAGACATGAAAAGAGATTAAATAAGATTGAAAAGTCTAATGTGTGCAACTACGTTTAATAAACTTACGAATCATGAAAAATTGAACGCAGCCACAAATTTCCAAAGTTTTGTTTATCAAACATTCATGTCGACAATTTTTCTTGTGTAAACTTTGAAGAATTTCAAAGATTTTCACTGATTGTTGTGTCATTTTCTGATTGGTGTTTGAAAAATAACATTGACGACTGAAAATAGATAAAATTTTAACATTACAGTTAATTTAAATATTTTATTCTTACACATGAGACCATAAGACATTAAGTTTCATCAAAAAATTTGTTTTGGTTCAATAAATAAATTTAATTTTTCTTCTCTATTGCTGTGAAAATTTAAAATCTTCTTTTGTGTAACTTCATAAGGATTGAATAAAAATAGTTGGTGAATAAAATTTATATTCTTTGATTTTTCAAAATAAACGCCTAATGGGATCATTTTTCTGTTATAAATAGCATTGAAAAAATTGCAAAGCGCCTTCAGCTAATGGAACTTTTAAGGATATGTGCATTTCTTTTATCGGATTACGTGGTGCACGATAATAGCGATGAATTTCAGTTGGATGATAAAAATTGCGTGAGAAATTGAAATGTTTTGATGCATTTTCTAGATTGTTATAAAGCTGATTTGCTGGCACGATATTGAAATTGTAACAAAAACCATTTGGTCCAAGAATTTGTGCATAATGAACAGCCCAAAGATAACCAAAAATCTGACCTTGTTACTAAAAAGTTAAAATCAATTGATCGACGTTCTATTATTCCACCAGATTAGTTGTTGAAATTTTTGTAATTTTAAATTTTGTTAGAAAATTGTCAGAAACAATTAAACTTAAAGCTTGCATAATTTCTAGGCTAAAAAAGTTGAAAAAGTTTGTTAAAAAAGGCAAAAAAAGTATAATTTTTATTTTACTCTTTTTCTGTTAGATTGGCAATATAAATAAATTATTAGTCAGCAATTGACTTTTAATTTCTTTAATTCTTTGTCGTTTATCAATTTTAATAATTCAAAACCAAATGTTACAGCTGGAAATGGAATCTAAAGGAAAAAAAAATTTAAAAAATTGGCAAAAACAAACCCTTTGTATTAAAAGCCTTGAATTTCAATTTTATTTCTTACATCAGTAACTTTAATTGCATCATCCGAAGTATAAGTCACAGTTAAATCTTCTTGAACTTTCACTCCAATTTGATAAATCAAAAATCCACTGCAAATGCATAAAAAAATTATGGCCAAAAACCAAAAAATTTTCTCTATCAAATGAACTTTTTCTTTAGTCAAATATTGAAAGCCATGAACTGATGATTCATCAAAAAAACTTTTTTATTGCAAGTTTAAACATTTTTTGTGGCAACTTTACTGTTTGAAATTAAAATATAAAAAAAAGTTGCATGTCCAGAAAAATGAAAAGCTTTATGGAAAAATATTTATAAATAAATAACTAACCTTAGTATAAAGTAAAAATGTTTAATTTGTAGAAACGTTATTTATTTGATTATTCATAAAGATATCCTTAAAATCGACTGAAAATTATAAAAAAACAATTTCAATTTAATTTTTAAATTATTTTCGATATTTTTCATTTTTATTATTTTCTTATTATTCACAATATTTTGTTCATTATCGCAAATTATTTATTTATAAATTTAATCATACTTGTAAGTTATATTTTATTGTTTAATTGTTATTTCGAGTAATTATTGTTATCATAAAAGGTTTTTTCATAGTTATCAATAATTGTCATTTTTTTACACACTTAAATAAATTTTATATGTATATGATTTTTATTCACTTATTTCAGATATAGTTTCTTGTATCGATCGATAGTTTTCATATATTTTTTTTTCGGATAGATATAAGTCATAAATATATAATCTTAAGATAATTTTATTTATTTGATATTTCTTGTTTTTGTAGTTTTATTGAAAAGATGAATGACTTTAAATTTTAGAAAGAGAAGAAGAAAAAATAGATTTTTTATAGAAAAAATGATTGAAAGAAAATTTACTTTTGATGAAAATTTCATTGTTTAAATTTTAAAAAATAATAAAAAATTTATTTCAACGGATTTAAGAATTTAAGTCGTTTTAAAAATAAATTAAGAAAAAAATAAAATTTTGATAACATGAAATTTTAAACACAAAGTTTAAACTTTTAAGCAGAAACATAGACGAATCCTTAAAGACAATAAAAACATTAGTTATAATTCCGTAACAAAACTCAAACAATAAAAAATTCCATCAAAATGTAAATTCACATTGAAAGAAAAATATTATTTTAATGAATATTTCTTAAGTAGCAGCGTTACTTTGTGCACCGGATTCCTAACATTATAACGATTTTTTTTAAAGCTTTTAGACATTTTCTACTTACAATTTTTCTTGTTTGATAATTTCACTCAATTTCAATAATTTTTTCTTATTTAAGCTGCTTTTGATTCACACGATAATTACGAAAGAAAATTTAATTTTCTCAGTTAATTTACAACTTTTTTATCCACTCATTATATTGATATAACATCATTATTGGTTATTCTTGCCTAATCGAGGAAAAAACAATTTTTTTATGTTCACGATAACAAAATTAAAAAAACACTTTTCAAAAATTTTTCAACGATAACACGAGATCCAAAAAAATCTTCATTGGAAATAATTTTTTTGGGGTTTTTGGGTATTTATTTTTGTATACTTGTCTCAAAATAAATTTTTTAAAATTTTTATGTGTAATTGTAATAAAAAAAGTTACTACATCATCATGTTTTTTGGAATACAATGAAAACATCTTTTCATTTTTTTTGTATATTTTATTGCATTAATATTTGTTTTCTTTTTTTTTTACTGTGCAATTATGTTAAGAAAAATTAGAACAGAATAAGTTTTGACAATTTATTATTTATTAGAAAATGATTTTTGACGCAAGAATTTTAAACTTTAAAAACTTTTTTTCTAGTTGGTGTTCAATTTTTTAACTTACTTGATGCAAATTATCAAGAATTGAATTCAAAATTGTCTTAGATTTTTTTTTTGAAAGAGTTCACATTTCTTGATTAAAAAATACTTTAATCTTGAAACAATTGAAGAAAATAAAAATTTTCTCGAAATTTTCAGTCCAGAGCAATTCATAAATTTTTAAACGACAACGTTTTGAATTTGAATTTTTTTTAAAAAATTTTTATAAGTTTGAACTTTTGTTGAAAATTTTGAAATTTTCTTAAATTTTACTTCGACATTTATAGCGAGTAATGTTTTGTTTTTAACAAGTTAAATTTTTGTTTTGTCAAAATAAAATCCTTTTTTTTAACAAAATTTATGATTGAAAAATATAAAACAGTTGAAAATTAATTATTCAGAGCTTTTACTTCAATAAAAAATTTAGATAAAAAGTTTTATGAACTTTCGAAAACTTTTGTTGAAAGTAAGAAAATTTTGCATTTGAATATTTCGCTTTTACACATTTAACATTTCAACAATCAACAATTAATCTTCAAACATAAATTCCGTTGAGAATGGTAAAACTTTTAATTCTATTTTAGTTTCGGTTACTATCATAGCTATGTTTACTGTAAAGGAAAAATTTATATTGTCTGTAAACTATAGATTTTATTAATAAATATGTTCTCAATTTATAAACAGATTTTGCAATATAGTCCATGATGTCTAACTACAGACCAGTAGTTTTATAAATCAATTAGATCACATTTAACAAATTTTCATTTCCGTCAACCAAGGCCTGAGAACTCTTTGATCCGAGTTTTTGAATTTTTTTTGATCCGAGTTTGATTTTTTTGATTCTTGTTTGGTTTTTTTTGATCCCAGTTTGATCTCGGATCAAAAAAAATCAAACTCGGATCAAAAAAATCAAACAGGAATCAAAAAAATCAAACTCGGATCAAAGAGTTCTCAGGCCTTGCCGTCAACTTTAAAATTCAAAAAACAAAACTTTTTTTGATATTTTGTTTACAAATTAAATTTCAATAAAAATTGTTTTGAATATTTCTAATTATATTTTTCTATCATGAATGTTCGTATGTGACTGCGGTGATTTCTGATATTTTTTACAAAGTTTTCTATATTTTTTTCTGTTAATAAAATTTAAGCTATTAAAAATATGTTAAATTGATTTGTAAGATTTTCAATGTTGTGAGAGAATTTAAACATACTTTTAGTAGCTTAGAAAATTTTTTATAATTTTATATTTAAAAACAGATTTTTAAATTAGAATTTTAGATTGTTTAAAAAAATTTAAGTTGAGACTCGTTCAAGTCAAACCAAAGATTTAGAAAAAATTTTGCACATGGTCCCGAGCATTTTCATTGTAAATTTTTTTATGTTAGTTTTAGGAATTTGTAAGAAAAAAAAAAATTTAATGAACGAAAATTTTACAAATTTCTTTCAATTTTTAAATAATTTACAAAACTCAATAAAAATTACATAAATTTTCCATGGTTTTTAATTTACGTCTTTTTACATATTTTTGAAGATATTTTTATTTGTACACAATGGAAATTATTTTATAATTTATGAATTTCATAAGTAGATGACTCAAATTTTTATTGTTTTTAGTCTTTTTATTTTTGATGATTTCGAGCAGTTTTTAAGCAATGAAGCACTGAATGGAAAACACAAAAATTATGACAACTAATAACCTGAAGTTTCTGTATTATTTTTTGGTCTAAATGGAAAGACACAAAATTATGGAATTTTTAAACTTGATTTTTTTTCTATCTAATTTTTTTTTTCTATTTTAATTTTTTGGACTTTTATTTATGAATTTTTATTGAAATTTTGGTCTATTTTTTGCTGCTATTTCTGTCATTTTTGTGTAAAAATTTTTCAATTATGGACGTATCACAACCACAATAATTTTTTAATCTCTTTATTTGTCTTTTTCTGATGGTTCTTGTCGAATTTCTGATTTTAGTTTTACGAATTCTTTTGCAACTTCATCATTGCTGCGCTGCCATAAAATTCTCAATATTGTCCAACCAGTCTCATCTTTTGTGATGCTCTTGAACAATGGCAACCAACGTGCACATGAACGCTAAAATTTAAAATTATTTTTAATTAAAAGAAGTAGTTGATTTATGAAGATAAAGGGTTTACCTGATCAACGATATCTTTAAGCTGCAATAAAGCAACGCCAACGAGACGATCTTCACGAGCAAAGCAATAATCACGTACACAAATGTGAAGTTCATAAAAGTCCAATTGTTCTTCTGATGCTGTGTTGAAGGAACTAAAATGGTTCAAAGAAAAAACAATTTTTTGTGTCATAATTTTCTATTTTTTTTTTGGATTTTTTGGTTTCTTAAAAAGGAATTTTTGGATTTTCTTTTGTTTTTTTGTTTGGAAAACAAAAAATGTTTTCAGGTTATGATTTATGGCTTAAAAAATAAATTCTAACTTGCTTTATAAATTACGTAAGGAAGGAGACAAACAAACTCGCTAATAATGACTGCAGTCATAATTATTTAATAAGAATAAACCATTAAATACTCACAAATGAAAAGTCTCATTGTATTTTGGCGACCAGTTGTTGGTCTTTGATTTTGTTGCCATTTTACGTTTCTTATCTTGCAAATGTGGTCCAGTAAGATTAATTTCAACATAAGGACGAAATACGACACCTGATGGACTTGCCCATTTGAGATCATTTGCGGCAATGACTTAAAAGAATTTTCAAATTTATTATTTTATTGTTAAAAATTTTAGTTTTTTTTCTTACCTTTGACAGTAACTTTATGTTCACCTGATCCAGCTTGAGTAAACAAATCAACCTGAACTGAAACTTCTCCCACAACTTCATCATCAACATTGCCCGAATCTAAAAATAAAATAAGAAAGAAGTTAAAATTTAGAAAAAATTGTCAACTACAAAAACAGCAAATTTCTTCTAAAACATTCCATCAAATCAATAAAAATGCAATTGATCGCTAAGAAAAAATATGAATCTTTTTTAATGCCCTATCGGCAACTTTAAAAAATATTTTCTAGTAAAAAACGAGTTAAAATATTTGAGATTATGCTGATGATCCAAACATTGTAGATTTGGAGAAATTTATGAGAAAAATTAAATTTTCATTCAAGCATTCAATATTTTTTCTGATGAATTTTATACAATAAATTTTCCAGTGCTTATATGGTTGTGACTTTAAAGATAGTTATGTGGTAAGTACAATTCAAAATGCGCAAATATCGATTTTAAGGATTAAGTCTAAAGCTTAAATTTTAGTAAGATTTTTACTAATTCAAGCCAGTTTTTTAATCTTAGCTTAAACTTAAAGTGTAGATTAATTTTATTTTTAACTAACATTCCATAGAGATAAATTTTAATCTTCTGTTTAATTAGTTAGATTAATATTTCATTTCGATATCTATGCACTTTGATTAATATGATTGTCAATATTTTTTATTCATATTCAGTGACATGATGAATTGAAGTGAAATGATTGCGAATTCCTGCATGTGCAAAAATTTTCTTTATAATAACTTGCTTATGATGCCTTAAAGAACAAATAATTTTTTTGTTGTCTAAAAGCTTGAACCATAAACAAAAAATTTAAAAATTAGAAAAGCTAAAAAAATATTAATCAAATTATTTTCTATCTGAATTCAATTTTCAAAAATCAAAATGCAAAAAAAAAGAATTTCATCTCAAATTTCATTTAAAGCAATAAAAAATTTTCAAGCAATTTTAAAAATGAACTAAACAAAAATTTTCCTAAGTTTTTAAATTTTTTAGCTTTTTTGTTCACGAAACCTTGACTAAGATCCTTATTCAGTCTCAATTTCAATGGTGGTGGTGGCTGATTAGTGTTTTCAGCATTCTCGTCCTGCTCGAGGCATCTTCGTCGTGATGCTACACATTGGTTTGTTAAATTTATTTTGTCAATTCGATATTTTTTAGATAGGGTAGGAAAAAACACAATAGATTTGAGGGCAAGGATTTTGTGAGAAGTTAAAATAGACATTTAGAAATTTTTTTCATTGGGATTTTTTTTCAAAAGAAATCATCATAAAATAGATAATTTAGTAAAAATAATTTTTTCTTACCTTCTTGTGCTGGTGTATTTTGTACACCTTTCTGTGACATATTTGCTGCTTGTGTTGTGTTGAATGTTGTAATAAGATCATCAGTCGATTGCGTGTAGAGACTCAGTGCATATCGCAAACTCTGCAGTTCTGGCGATTTTTCGAGATAGTTTTTCTTGAGTCCATTACCACCAGCATGGAAGTACGACTTAATTGTATCGAGACACACATTCAAGACAGCCGTTTGTGAGGATGAAAGGTTCTTCTCAAGCTAAAATTAAAAATATCATGAAAATTTTGAAAAATATATTTAGTTTTTTGTTCTTACTTCGATTACAGAAGTTAAAGTACTCTTGACGTCTTGTTTTGATGAGATGTGCGTCTTAAATAATCTACCCATGTCCTCGATTTTTGCATTTGCTGCAATATTCTTTGCATTGTCGGTGAGATTTTTGAAAATGATCTAAAAAAATATTTGTTAAAAAATTATTCTTTTATTCAAACTTAGTTTTTCTTACAGTCTTGTCGTTGATTGGCGGCAGCACGATGGTTTTCTCGATGGTTCTGATCACAATCTTCCATAATTCCTTCAATAAGCGTTTCAGGACCGTCTTTTCGCAGGATTGTGCATACATTGTGAGAGAGCCATCGAGAAGGTCCATCAAGGGACGAAGCACTTCATCAGCTTCCGTAGAGCCGGCTTTCGCTTGCGCTCCATTAGATTTAATGTTGAACAAGCGCTCGCCTAACTCACGTACGCTTTGAGAAATGCATGGCTTCAGACTGTTGAAAAAAAAGATTTTAATCAATTTATTAAAGTTTTTTTGTTTAAATAAGAACAATAGAAATAAATTATAACAATGAAATAAAAATTCTTTGATTTAAACTTTAACCTTGTAAGTCGTGACAGAAAATGAGTTTATGATTCAAATGAAATTTTTATTGTTTCTCTTCTTAGCTACGAAATTGTTACCAATTTGATTTAAATTAAGAATAAATATTTATTTCGCTGATAGTTAATCTAAGGATTAATTTTAAACCTAGATTAAAATAGATCTTTTAACAAAACAAGATAAAAATAAATCCTATTTTAATTTAAATCTAGGTTTAATTTTAATCTAGATTAAACTTTAATATTAGTTTTAAATCCAAAGTTAAATAAAATTCATAAGAAACAGTTCTTTTTTCATAAACTAAATAAAATTAAAATTTATCTGACACAAAACTTTAATTCATATTCATTAAAAGATTTAAATTTAAATCTTAAATTTTAAATCTTTTTATGAAAAGTAGAAAGAAAGCAAAGCATAAAAAAGCAACAAACCTGTTTGCAAATTGCAATGCCAATTCGTCCAGTATGCTATTTAACTGTTGTTGTAAATCTTTTAAAATATTTGCTGCATCTTCTTCCAATTTCTCACCACCCATTTGTTCAAACATTTTTTCAAGTTGAATACGCAATTGCTGAATGTTGTTCATGAGGACACAGGCCTAAAAAAGCAATTTGCGTTGTGCAAAAAATTAAAAGAAATTCACAAATCTCATGTGGGACACTCACGATTCTCTCGTCCTTCATTTGTTCGGGGAAATCAAGTTTGACTATCTCGACATACGAGAGTAGAACCTTAACGACTGTCTTGGCAAAGCGCCTCATGTACCGCTTCCAAATTTCTGGATCGGGACACTCGAGCTTGCTAACGACATCGAAGCACTGCGAGAGCTGCGTGAACACGTCGACCACTGAGTTTGAGAACAGCGAATGCTCGCTGCTTCGTTGGAACTGTTTTTAAGGAAAATTTTTCTTGCTATTTAATCTAATTCTAATTTTACTTTACTAAATTAATCTAATTTTAAAAAATAAATCTAATCCTAAATTTAAGCTACAAACCCCATCTTTTTTATCTCTCGCATAGGCACCCTTAAGATATTCTAATGATACATCATCATTTTCATTCAACCATTGCATCACAAATGGCTCAAACCATGCTGGATATTCTGGCACTGAACCTTTATATGGCGGCACTTCTTTAATGTGCTTTACATAAAAACGTTTCACAGCAAAATTGAGATTCATGTAAGCTGATGATTCACATAATCGATGCTGTTCGTGTTCTTCCAAGGCATATTTAATATCGACTGCCAACAATGAAAATATTGTCGAAGCTGAAAGTTGACCGACATTCAATTCATGCGGAAATTGATTCATTTTTGGACTATAAACATTTCGGTCTTCTTCAATTACTGACACAAGACATGCAATAAGACGATGCCAGAAATCGAGTGAATCAAGTCGTGGTCCCTGGTCTTCTGGATCGACTTTTTCATTTGGATCCACCTAAAAATATTTAAAAAAATATTAAATTTATTAAAAAATTGAACAAATTTTATTTTACCTGAAATTCTTTACTGTAAATTTCATAACAATGTTGAAATACAAATTGATAAGTGGATCTAAGGCATGCTTTGACACAGTCTTTAACAACCGTGCTTGCGCGTGGTGGACACGAAAGTTCTTGAACTTTCATACGAAAAAAAGTGATACTTGTGAGCAAATCGACGACACATTTGAGATCTTCGAGTTTCTCAGGATATGAAGCAGGGAAGACTGTGCGATATGACGATAAATCAATACGCAATGAATTGTGCAGTTGGTCCAGAAGCTTTACGAATTTCTCTTTCTGCATGAAATGAAAAATTTTTTTGTTTAAAAAAATCAAAGTTAATTAATTTTAAAATTCTTTTTTTTTCAAAATAAATTTTTAGATTCAAACTTATAAAATTTTTTTTTTGAAATTTTGATTTCTTTTTAAATTTAAAAAAAAAAAATATAAAATTTCCAAAAAATTTTTTTTTGTTCAAAATAAAAAAGGCTTTAATTTTCAAAAAAAAAAAAAATTAATAAATTACTTACACCAAAATTACTAGCAGCAAATCGATCACTTGCTGAAACAGCACTAGAGGCAGTTGTGTGAGCATAATGAGCATTGATATTGGCCAATAGAAAACTCATAGCATATGGTACACCAGGACATAAATATTTGGTCGAAAGACAATGAAAGTGAGTCATGGCCTGATATATTGGTTCTATGCCGTAACGCATTGCAAACTCATCTACAATTTCCTGTGGCGTTTCATCAAAATAAATTTTCCACGCATCATCGCCTTTAGCTTGTGGCAGCTTCACCAGTCCGCTGTTCTGCTCACACAGATAGTGAAAAATGTTTTCATGCAAGCATGTGTATTGTACGTGATAGGGCGCAACTTTTTCCTCGCCCTTGATTTCCACTGAAATGTGCAGCCGAATAGCGCCTGACACTGCCGATTTGTCTGTGCGTTTTTCAAGATTGTACCATACGTCCATTTCACCTGATAGTGTGCGCACTTCGATGATTGTTTGACCAAGAAAGTCATCGGACTCACGTGTCAGCTTTTGCCGAAGTTTAGATTTTAAATCATTATCCTCGTCCCATACACGAACTTTAATACGATCTGAGGAGTTGTGACATTCACTGTGTGGAACAAAAAAAGTAGAATTTGGAAAATTTTTGTTTCAATTTGAAGTCATGAATTGCCAGTGATTCAAAATTTGTAGAGATTTAAAAAATGATAAGCATGGATTTATGTTAATCCTAAGATTAATTTTTAAATCTCTAAAAATCACCAAAAATATTTTTCTTTTTAAAAACATTAAACCAGTAGCAAATCACACTTACAAATGAAATTTTTCATTCCACACTGGATTCAATTCCTGTGGCATTGTTCGTGTGCGTTTTTTGACTTTTCCAACTTGTACCGTCACATAGGGATCGCTCGTACCACTTTTGTCTTTTGCTATCAGCCCTTGTGCACATATTACTGTTTATTTATTAAAATAGTAAAATGAAACAGAGAAAGAAAAGAAATTAAATGTATTTGATAATTTTGTAAATAAAACTTTTATATTTTGACATTAAAATTATTCAAAATTAAATTTTTACAAATGTATAAGTTTCATATGAAAATTAAATTTAATTATCATATGCAAAATATTCACTGAATATTTTTGTACTTAAACAAATGTAAAAAAATACTTTTTATGAAGAAAAAATTTTTCATATGACATTTTAATAACAATATAATATTTCTGAGTATTTATTTCATATGAACATTTTTTTTCGTTTATTTCTACACATTTAATGACAAAAATTTGAAATCTTTTAGAATACAAGTAGCAATTTTCATAAAATCTCAAATTTCTTTTTAGAAATAAAATTTTTCTTGATATACATTTTTTGATAAGAGCAAAATAATTTAGTCGTAATATTTCTTAGAATTAAAAATAGGGCTGGTAATCTATAGCTAATTATCATTGCCTTCAATAGCTTTAAGTCATAATATAAAGCTACCAATGGCTACTATTATTTAAAAAAGTATTAATTAGCCAAAAGCTACTGGTTACATTTTACAGTAGGAAGTTTTTAAGTAAATAATGATAAGTTTATAGCCATGACTACAAATCAGTCTATGATAAACTCTGAAGAATAACTGTAACTGCAATTATGACTGCATTTTTTCAGAAATTTTGCAAAACTTGAATTGATTTTAAGTAGAAAGCAATAAAAGTTTATGTAATTTTTCCGTTTAAAAATGTTCAATATTTTTTTTTTTTTTGAGGTTTTTTGTTGAGTTTTTAAAAAAGAATGAATAAAAGTTTTCAACTTTTTGTCATAACTAAGTAACAACATTGAATTTACATAAATTTTTAATTAAATAAAATTAAAACATAAGAGTTAAAGTTTTTTATAGCTAATGCAATTTAAATAACAAAAAAATTAAAAAATATTAAAAATTCCAAAGCCTGAGAACTTTTTGGTTCTTGTAAAAAATCAAATAAAAATTATAAGGATCAAAAAAATTCTCAGGCCTTGAAAATATCCAAATTTTTAAAGTCATTTAAAATTCTTTGATAAAAACGTTAAAATTTGTTATATTATTCAAAGAATATAATATAATACAGAAGAAGTATTTAAAATTTTCCATATAATTCATTATTTCTTAATGAATCAAATTAATGTGATTCATTGAAAAATTATTTAACCTTATTAATTTAATTGAAGTCAGTATGAAATAAAATTATAGTAAAAGTCTCATTAAAAATATCTGAGAAAAAAATAACATCATTTTTTCTGATATTTCATTCATGAAAATTATGTAACTAAATAATTCATTATTTAAATCATTTTATCAATTGAACGAAATTATCCAAATACCAAAATGTAATTTTCTTCTTCTTATCCACCATCATTAACATAAATTCAAATAAATCTTATCTTTTACTTATTACCTAATCTTATTAATTACAAGACCACTAACGACTTAATTATGTTTTCATTACAGCAACAGTAAAAGAAGAAAGACGTGTGTGAAGTTGATAACCTGAGACATTGACGATAAGATTAAGTTCTCCATGAATTTCCTTGCATCCACACGTCTTGTCTAATGATTATATTAAAGTATTCAAGCTTTCAAGAGTCAACAGTAACATTTGGGTTGAATGTTTGAAGAGTTGTGATTAAAATTATTCGTTGGAAATAAAATTTATGAATTAAACAAATTTTTGTAAATATTTTCAAATTTTGTATCATGAATTTCCAAAATTTTACTGCACAATCTTCGAACAAAAATTTTTCTTTTACTTCTTGCTATTTTAACAGCCAAAAATTTTCCTTTCATAAATTTTTAATTCACAACTTTTTCACTTCCTTATTTAATTTTCATTCTCATCCTTTCATCTTCTATTTTTATACATTATCCTAGCAACAGCCTGTTGAATGTTACTGCCAGAAAAGTTGTTAAAAATTAATTGCACTTGAATAATTAAATGAAGTCACAAATGTTATTATTAAGTAAGACAAAAAAAATTTCCTTTTCTGTTTTGTGTAAAATAAAGGGAGTAAGAAAGAGCGGAAAAGATCCTCATTAAGTTAAGTAGTTGACAAAGAAATGAGAATAATTGTAAAGGTTCAAAAAGAACTTTTCATGTTTTGAGAGCTTTTTTGCAAGAAATTGAATTGAAGTTAAATTGAAACTTTTTAAAATTAATTTAGAAGATTCAAAAAAAATTCCAGTTGTTTTTCTTAAAAATTTTAAAACAATTTAAAGAACTGTAGCAGAAATTATTGAAAAACTTATTAATATTTTCAAACCTTTATTCAAACAAGAAATATTTAAAATCATTTATAAAATTTTTACTTCAGTTCTTTCGATGGAAAAATTAATCAATTAAGTTTAATCAAAAATTTTTTGCTAAAATTTCATAGGAATTTTCATATTTTCTGGAAAAACATTTGACTGACTTAGAAACAAATTTAATCCTTGACGAAAAAATTAGTATCCGAAAAATATTCCGTCATTTTACGTTGTATTGTAAGAGGATCTTCCAAAAACTTCTTATCTCAAAAATTAAATTTCCTCTCAATTTCTTTAAGATAATTTTCTTTCATCCTACTCTAAATAACCTTTCTAAGTAGTTAAAAGCCTCTCAGCAAAATCAAAGTAGATGAAAGAGTTTTACAAGAGTCAAAAAATATTTTTTTTTTTTTTGCTAATTTCTGTACATGAAGGCGTCAAATATAAAATTGAAAATTAGTTATGAACACGAATATTAATTAGTAAAGTTTTTACTCATTTTATTCACTCTTTTATAAAAGTTTAATTAAATAAGTATGAAAAAGTTATGAAATTGACTTATCAGGCAAATAATTGGGAAACTAATTTTTGTAGTAATTGAAGAAATTATTAAGTTTAAGCAATTTTCACTATTTTTAAATACTAAAAGTTTCATAGTAAATTTATGAAAACTTTTTAAAGATAAAATTTATTTTCTTTTATTTAAAATAATTGAAAATATTCAAAAATTTCTTTGAAATTTGGAAAACTCTTTTAGTTAAAGATTTATGGTAGATTTTATAAATCTGGATTAATTTTAATCTAACGATATTTTTTGCTTATAATATTTTAATCATTTTGCAAAAGGCACTGAAGTTTGTTAAAAAAAATTCAGATTATAAAATAATTTTTAAAATTTTTAAAGCAATAAATATTTTTATTATAAATTTACATTCAGTTTTAAAAACAAAACAAAAATAACATGAAAAAGAAAGTGTGAAATTATCACTATAACATTTTCAAACCAAACGCTAAACAATGAAGTTAAAAAGTAGATAAAAAGACGCCAAGCGTTGTGTGTTAAAGAAGCTTAAAACTCATCATCACATTGAGTCAGACATGAGAAGAAAAATGTGTGTTTGAGAACTTTTTCTTTAAAATGCTTCACTCTTAAATTTGAGAGTCTTATAAGCACGAGCCGAGATCATTAAGTTAATTATTTATGTATTTAGTCACAAAAAAGGATCTTGAAATTTTTGTTTAGCGTCCGACGATTGTTGAGAAGTTTTTTCTTTATTTTCTTTTGACTAATTAAGATGATGAAAGAAGAACCAATTATAAGCAAATTTGAAGTAATTCTTTAGCTTTACAAAGGTTTAAATAAAATATTTTTTCGCAGAATTTTGCTGGTTTCTAAAAATAATTTAGAAGGTAGGGTAATTGAATTATTTTAAGTGGAAATTTTTTAAAAATGTTTAAAGTAAATTGAAAACTTACATTTTTAAATTTTTTCTAGTTTATAAAATATTTAAATTTAAAAATTGATAATTTGCAAGTTTTAAAAATTTTGTCGATTAAAATATAACGAAAGTGACGGTTAAAAGACGGAGTATTAGAGAATTCTCAAAAATATAGACTAAATGTATTCTAGAAAAAATTTTACCAAAAATTTTTCATTTTTAAAAAATATTCATCATAAAAATATAAAGTAAAAAAAAAACAAACATTTTTCTGCAGTCCCATAATTTTTCATCTTTTCAGCATTTATTTTTACAGCAACAAAATATCAATAGCTACAAAAATTACAACAACAAGTATTACATGCACAATAAAATACAAATATGTTTTCTGCTGCACTTTTATCACACAAAAAAAATATATACGGTTATTTAATTATGCCCTAAAGCAAAACACAGAAACGTACATTAAAAGCTTTTGAGATATCAAATTGTTACCAAAAAATTGGCTTGTTCTGATGGCAGTTTTATAGATATTAATGGTAATTAAAATTTCAATATCAACTTTTGTAGAATTTAGGTAAAATTTTAAATGGTTTAAAAATAAAGTCACTTTAATAATTGTCAAGATTTTTGTGCCTTTAAAGTTTTTCTCTTTAAATCATTATTTTAATTTTTACAACAGTAAAAAAGAGCACTTCAAAAAATATTTAATTATGCCTGAAAAATTCTTCATTTCGTTCATCACAAAAATTTTAATTCTAATTAAAAGATACATAACATTTTTACAGCCTCATCTGCTTATTGTTTCGCGTTTTTAGTCGCCTACTGCGGCAGTAAAATGTAATTTGTGATGCCAATTTTTTTTCTCTTGCTGTTTGTGTGTTGATAGCAAATAATGCTATGAGGGTATTAGCGAAGAAAAAAATTATTTTAGCGAAAATGTCGAAAAACGTTGAGTGAAAGGGAAGTAAACAAAAAGAGGATTTGAAAGCTGAGCCTTGAGAAAATTTCTTTCTTGTATATTGATTGTTTTGCGGTCAAATGAAAATAAAGAAAATTGTTATTAAAGTTTGAATTTTAGGAATTATGAAATGTCAAGTTTATTTTTACTTCAATGAAAAAAATTCTTACTTTAAAGTTGAACAAGAATTTCAAATATTTCAAGCTAAAAATTTCAATGAAAATTTATGAAAAAAAATTCCTAAACATTTTATTAAATTTTACTAAAAATATTTTTCTATTTATGGATACTTAAATTAGATACGTAATTCAATGCAAGAAACTGTCCCTGATTTTTGGAAACGTAAAAATATTTCCATAACCATGACATCAAGTGGGATGTTTAAAAATAAATAAATACGAACTAAAGACTAATGAAGTTAATTGACAATGAAGAGAGAGAAAAAAGTTTTCTACGTTGTTATTTTTATTGATAAATGCTATTGGCAGATTTTTCTTTTTTTATTGATGGATGTCAAATAGCAAAAATGAAGTATAAATAAATTTTTTGCTTTTATTTTATTAAAAGTTTCTCGAGAAATTTATTTTATATTTTTGTCTTAAATTCCATTAGTTTAATTGCAGAAATTTTTCAGCATTTCATAATTAATCTTTCATAGATGAGAATGATGTTGACAATAATTGCAGTTGTTCATTATATTCTGTCATTTTTTCTCTTGTTTTTATTTTAATGACCTATTTAAGAGGAGAATTTTCTCATTTCTTATATTTTTATTTATTGTTATGCATTTAATTGCAGACAAATTGAGAAAATAAAATCATGACATTTTATATTTAATGAAATCGTTTAATTTGATAGAAAAATTGAAAAGTTTAAAAAGTTTTAATGGATTTAAAATATTTGTCACTTTTAGTAACGAAATTTGTAAATTTTTATTATTTTCTTGAAAAAATTTGAATGATTGTTATTTAAAATTATTTTTTAAGAAAGAAAATTTTGAAACTAAATTAAAATTAATATTTTTGTACAAAATAATTAGAATATTTTCTAATTAAATAGTAAAAGTACCAAATATGTAAATGGTACAAAATTGTTAAACTGTTCCATATTAAAGAAAACTTTTCATAAAACTAAAAATATTTGTGCAAATTTCTTTTCATTTAGCTCTTTAAACTTTTGTTGTAGGTCAAGAATAATTTTTTCTTTTCCAACATTTTCTTTCTTCATATCTAATTGTAATTTAATTTCATGGTCAATTTCAGTCAACAATGTTTTTCATTTAGAATTTTAAAAGTGAAAAATTTCATTTTCCACATCAACAATTTGTTATTTGCTATTATTCAGTGCTCTACATTCAAAACGGGTTCTTCAAATATCAAGCATGCAATTTTAAAGTAAATTACATAATAATGCATGAGATTCATATTGAAGAAGAGTGACATACTCGAATGGATGCGGTAGAAAATAACTTGACTCTTATATAGAGTACATAAAACTATGTATTAAATTATTTTTTACTGTGGCAGATGCAAAAGTAGATAAAAATAAAGAGTCGATGAAGAACAAAATCAAGGGATGGAAATTTTTCAAATTTAATTTTAAATTACTAAAATTTTGGATAACTTTAGAAATTAAATTTCAAATTTGTTAAAATTTAAGAAAATTTTGTATCATCTAAAAATCTTAAATTTATCACAATAAAATTCTCTCTTTCTTTTTAACTTCAATCTTTAAATTTTGTTGTGCAATTCAAAAGCGCATCATCTGATGCAGAAATAATTGTGAGTAAACTAACAAAGCATGATAAACATTGCGCTGTGCAGTTTTCATGAATCAACATCATGCACAAGGAGAAAAAATATAAACAAGCTGTCATTGCTTAACGGTATATAAATTTAAGGGAAAGAAATTTTTAAAGTAAAAAGTCAGAAAATATTGGAATTGAGAAACTTCTAATGAAACTGAGCTAACTAAAACAACTAAAAAATTCGATAATTTAGTATTTTTTGTATATTTTTAAAGTTTTTTCTCTATAAGACTATTTAGTTTAATTATTGATATTGATATAAAAATTTTATAATAAAATCATGGTTTAGTGCCGAAAAATTTAGTATTTGGTCAAGATGAAAAAATCTTTTAAAAGAATCTTCAAAAACTTGAAATTTTCGTCTTTATTGAAAACTTCAAGTGAAAAAACTGACCTATAAATTATCAAACACAACTGCTAGTAGTCATTGTGGATTAAAAGAGATTTAAATGATCTAATTAAATTCACAACTACTCTGTCATGTCACGAATTTCTAATTTTAAATCCAATTATGTGAGATTTGTCTCTTTAGTTTCCGATGGGAATTAGTGAAATATGAATTTCAATTGTAGATTTTGACATAAAGACAGTATTTATAGAGAAATGACATAAATTTTTTTTTTCATGAAAATTTGTAAATTTTTTTTTTTAGTTTTTATTTTTGAAAATATTAAAAAATTTTATTAGGATTTAAAATTAAAATTTTAATCTATTGAGATTAATTTTTTTTCTAAAATTTTTGTTTTCTTTATATAAAATGAATTATTATCTAAATTGTTAATTCTAACAATTCATTGCACTTATTTCTTCCATGTGTTTTTTTTTTTTGTGAATTAAAATGTCGTTTTTGTTTTAAATTGTGATTGCACAGTCCAGAATTTTATATCCTTGAAATCTTTCAACTTCATTTTCTCTTAATTCTTGTCATCAATTTACCTCTTAAGAAAATCATTCCATAATTGGATTAAACAAGATTATTTTTAAGCCACTGTAAGACTCAATTTAATAGGCAGTTTTTTCTTACACCTGTTGCTCATAATTTTCTACTCTGATTGAGTTTGCTTCCGTAAAAGTCATTATCGTTTTCATCTTCATCGATTTTTTTCTCTTTCTCCACCCATTAAGTTAACTAGCATTTGTAAAAGAAACTTGTCCTACATTTTTACCATTCTCGTTAACCCATTAAATTGCTACTACACCATACATGAAAAATCATCGCATTTTCTCACTCTTATACAAGTCAGCAATAAAAAGCTGAAGTTGAAGGTCACATAAAGCGAGAAAAAGTGATAATGTGCTGCATAATGTGCGCTGAGAAGAGTAAATAGTGATAATTTTTGATGAAGTCAGCTATGATGTTGTTATAGCTGCTGTGTGTATCAACTTTCATTACAAATATTGTTAGTTTACTCTTATTATGCTTACAGTGATTGCAATGGTGGAAGAAATGTTGAAATAGGAAAGATAAAATTGGATAATAAAGCTGGAAATTTCAATTTCCTCATAAAGATCAAAGTGAAAACTATTCTAGAAAAATATTTTAAAGAGTTTCAAGGTTCAGTTTAATATTTCTAGGTAAAAATTATTAAATTAAGTTCGAAATTGATATAAAATTTATTTTGAAAGTTTTAGAAATTTTGTCAGTTTAGAGACCAAAAATTTCAATTTGTAGTTTAGAACGGGTTTTTTTATGATTTATGCAAATTTTTAATTCGTTATGAACATTGAAAAATATCATTTTTTTAAAAACAATTTAATTTCTAAAATTTTTTGTTCAAATTTCTTCATTTTGATTAATTTTCTTCTAAATAAGAGATTTTAAAACTATTTACATAAATTTCTGTTAATTTATTGTCAACAACAGTTTAAATCAGTTAAAAACTCTTTATGAATTCCTAGGATTTTATCACTTTTTCTAGCTTTTTTCTTTTTTTGATTAAAATTAGCATTTGCATCAGAGATAAAAAATTAAATTCCATTATTGAATTTTATATAAAATTCTCTTGCTTTGTACCTTGGGATATAATTAAAATTCATTCTAAATATAAAAAAATTCAATGAGATATTTGTGCATATTTTATGAAAGAATGGAAGTGAAGGAAATAAACTCAGGAAGTCTTGAAATAACAACATAATTGTATTGACGGCGATAGTTGAACATAGCAAGAATTTGAAAATTGTTTCATTTTTAAATTTATCATTAAAGTTTAATTATTTTTTTTACAATCTTGTTTTAAATAATTTAATTTAAGAATAATTCAAAAAATTAGTTTCTTGAACAAAGTTAAAAGCTTCAGCTGTTTGAATAAAAATATTAGATTATTTGCTTTTTTTATTTCCCCAATAATTTAACATTTATTTAAAAGAAATCTTGTAATTTTTAGAAAACTTTTCAACCTTTCTTACGCCTTCAAAAACATTCATTTTGTACCAAAAATGGCATCCAAATATAAACACCTTTAATACAAAAGCTTAAATGCTTATTTTTCTCTTTCCTTCCTTTTTATTTTTCACATTCTTGTCGCATATTTTTCAAATATTTTACATTTCATAATTCCCACATATACTCAAGTTTTAAACTTTATCCAACAATTTTCTTTACTTATTTTTCTCTCTTTGTCATTTTTCACAATGTTTTGTACGTGTATGATAAAAAAGATTGTGCCTCATGTGAGCATCAATGACAATGAAGAAAATTTCTTCATATGAAAGGTTAAATGTCAGTTATAAATACTCTTTTAGTCATGCTTATGTTTGATGCT
Organism: Polypedilum vanderplanki; assembly: GCA_018290095.1. Lineage (NCBI taxonomy): Eukaryota > Metazoa > Arthropoda > Insecta > Diptera > Chironomidae > Polypedilum > Polypedilum vanderplanki. The sequence continues at coordinate 7,269,353 of CM031382.1, forward strand.
TGACATTTGCTTACTTCACTACACTTGAACTTTTTTTGTTGATCTTGACATTTTGTTCTTTTATGTATAAAATTTTTTATTATCATTTGAAGAATGGATTATGTCTAATATCATTTTTCCTTATTTGATTAAAAATTTTATGAAAAAAATTTTTAAAAGTATTTAAATTGCTAAATTCTAACAAATTTTATGAATTTAATTAGAAATTTAGATTAAAGTTTGAAGTTGTCACTAAATTCTTTCAAATACTATTGCTGGCATTGAAATGCCAACCTCGATGCATTTAATAATTTTTTAAACTAACAAAACTTTCATACGAAAGTGAGAAAACTTTTATATAAAACCATAAATTTGTTACCTTTAAAATTAATAAAAATAAATTTTAAAAAATCTACCTGTTATTGAAAGTTTGCAGGACCACTTAGATGTTCCTTCAATAGTTGATGCTTTCGCTTGCTCAACAGTATCAATATGATTATCAGGATCTACAGCAAACGTCATCCTTCACATTTCAATTACAATTTCAACATACAAAAAAATTATCCACATTTAAGAACAAACAAACAAAAGAAAGAAAAAAAACACATTTAACGATTATTTAATTCATGTTTAGACATAAAAAGCACAAGTTAGAGATAGAGATAGATTTATGTGTTCCATTTGTTGACCAGTAACGATGACGAAGGATTTTTACTTGACTTGCATAACACAGCAACAAAGCGTCATCAGCCATTCACATTTTAAAACATTTTTTTATTTTATTCATAACGTTAATACATTATTGAAACATCATGATAAATAAATTATAAAAGAGATTGAGATTGATGACTTAAACCATAAAATAAAAAAGAAAATTTTTTTATGAGCTGAGATGAAATCAACACAATTTCTTTTTCTTTTTAACATTCAAAAATTCATTCAAGCTACTTTTTTTACTTTTTCTTTTTATTCATAAAATTATAAAAAAAGGAAAAGAGTTGAATTCAAAAACAAGCTACTGACAGATAGCACAGATAGATAGGAAAATTTTATTCTACATAGTAACAACAGAAAAAGCTACATAGAAATATTTTCATAATTTCAGAATTTTCCCACATCACACAAAAGACACACACATGCAAATTTTTTGTTTTCTTTTTCATGATGAATATTTTTTGATAAATAATTAGAAATTTTTTCAATGAAAATATAATGAGATAGAGATAATTAAATTATTTTGATGATGAAGAGAAAATTTGATGAAAATTTCATTTGATTATTGGTGAAGTGAAGAATTTTTTTAAATTAAGTTTTTTGTTTGGATTTTTAAAGTAAGTTTTACAAAATTTTTGTATTTTTTAAAATTTTCCATCATAATATTTTTTTGCTTTCATTTGAAAATAACAAAGGAAAAAAAATTCATTAAATTATCAAAATTTTTTTGATATTTTCATAAAATTTTTTTTTGATTTTCAATTGTCATTTTGTTATAATTATCAAAAGTTCTCAACCCTTGGTTAAAAATTATTTTTTAAAAAAATTTCTTTCGTGAATTTTCAAGATAAAATTTAATCCAGATTAAAAAACCTCAAAATAGGAAAAATTTCTTCATTTTCAATGAAATAAACCGATTATCAAAATTTGTAATCCTTTTTCTTCTTTTTTAATCCATTACCTAAGCAGATTTCTTATTCAAAGTTAAAGGTTAATTGACATTTTAATAAAGGTAAAATTCTAAAAAATGAATTTTTCTTTTTATAAATCTTCAATTTCTTAATCATTGTTTTTCTCTTTGTTAGCAACTCATTTCTATAATAAACTGAAATGATTTTATTAGCCTATTTTGTTTTAATGATAATCATTGGGGCGCATGAAAAGTAAAAAAGGAAAATGTTTTCATATAAAAGAGAACCTTTGAATGAATGTTGCAGAAATAACATGAAAATTTATTAGTACATTTACACCTTAATGTCTATCATTTATATATTCAAATTGAAGATGCGATGGGTAAGAGAGATGAGGTAGAAAGAAAGCAAAAGAATTCATAAAATTATTCGCGCGAGAGAGGAATAAAGAATCAATGTTGAAAAAAATAAATAAAGAAATTCTCTTGGGGTTAATTCGGTTTGTTTTCCTTTGAAATTGAATAATTGATGATTTTTTTAAACTTAATATTACGACTTTTTTATAAAAAATTTCAATGAATACTTTTAAAAATTTTCCAGAAAAAAATTTTCTATTCAAATTTAAAAAAACTAATTTTTTGTTAAATTTGGAGTATTTTTTAAAATTTTCTTAGAATTTTAGAATTTTTTCAATTTTTCTTTGTAAATTAAAAAATATAAATTTTAACGTATTTTTTAAAAATAAAATTTAAAAAATAATTATGTAAATAAAAAAATGTTCACAACATCAAAGCGACACAAAACGAAAAAAATTTCAATAATTTTGTTCAAACCTGTAATGGCAATTTTTGCAGACCATTTGCTGGTCCCGTCAAGTACACTTTGCGTAACGGCCTTCATGTGACCGGCATGACTTTTCTCATCACAGCAAAATATCGCTCTAAATTGTTTAAATAATTATCGATTATTTTTCATATATCGTTGCAGTTTTTTCATTGCAAGTTCATTAGAAATTGGTTCAATAGAAACGAACGTGAATGGTCAATAACAGGTCAACATTTGAATGTAAAATAAGTGGAAAATTGGAAAGAAAGAAAAAATGCTCTTGTGACAGTCACGAGAGAAATAAATTAAATGTTTGTGGACTCAATGAATGTCACAAAAGAAGAAAAGAAAATAATTTACAAAAGTTAAATAATGAAGGAGGAAAAAAATTGTGTATGTAAATAAAAGTAGAAAGAAGGATAGAAATTAGATAGAGAGAAAAAGAATTGTGGTGAATTAAAAAAATGAGATTTTCCATGTTGATTTAAAGTTGAAAATTTAAATTAGAATTTTTTTTAAATTTTGGTTAAAAATGAAATTTTTAATTTAAATCAACAATAAAAATTTTATTTGCATTTCTCGTTATTAGAAAGCAGAAAAAAATTATAAGAACTTTTTTCTATTCATTTTTTGATAAACTTTTATCTCATAAAATTTTCCTTTTTTTCAAAATTAAAGAGAAAATTTCAGACAAAAAACATCATTTTTCCCTTGAGTGCAATTAAGTTTATTAAATGAGCTGACTAAGAACATATGAAAAAAAGAATTTAATTGAGGTCAAGAAAAAGTCATGAAAATTTCCCATATTTCATCATCACCACAATAGAAGAAAAAAAATTATAAATTTTTTAAAAAATATTTTTTTCATCTCTACCTAAGCAATTCAAATATTTCCGGTTTGTCACAGACACGTTGTTTCATGCGTTCCTGCATAGCTGTCATGACAGATTGCGCCTTGTCCTCGGCGCCATGTTTCGAGCTCTTCTCAGCAGCCCCTGCAAAGCACACTAAAGATTAACACGGTAATATCCAATTGTTCACGGACAGACATAGCCAGACATACTACGACTAAGGACATCGGACCTAATTTCCTTCAAATAACTCAATTTGCTAAATTTTTCAATCATTAATAATTCAACTCAGCTAATGTGTATTTAAAAATTCTAAATTTATATTTTGTTATGTAATTATGTCAAAAATAATTAAATGTAAATAGCAAGAAATGCGATAGAATCAAGAAAATTTAATTTTTATACAATAAAATTAAATAAATAGAGAAAATGAAAGAAATTTTTTTAGTATCCGAAAAAGGAAAAAATTTCGGCAAAATATTTTTGACACATAAAAAAACTGATTGAATGAAAATTAATTGCAAGAAATGAGAAGGAAAAAAGGAGTGGCAGTTTAATGTTGCAGTAGATGCAAGAGTGATTAATTTGAAAATTATTTTAATCTGCTCTTACATCCGCTCATAAATGTGTTTCTTTTTGTTCTTTTTTATTATCTACAAAATAAATCACTATTAACAACTTTTTATCGGACTTTAATTACAGCATTCCATAAAGAAAGTTTAAATTTTCTAAATAATTACAGGTTCTATGAGTTGAATTAGAGAAAATTTAAGAAAGTTTTTGGTTTATATAAAAAATGTGAAGTGAATTTCTTATAAATTAATGAAAAATTTTGAAAATAAAATTGTCAATCAGATAAAAATGTAGATTTCTTCACGTAAAAATATTGTTTTGTTAAAATATGAAAGTGTAGAAGACACAAAATATTTTTTTAATGAATTTTCTACTAAGTTTCATTAATAAACAAACATGAGAAGCCTTATTTACTCTTGTAGCTTGTGACGCTTACGACAAGTCATTTATGGTATTTTAGTTACTACGGATTAACTTTGTTATAAATTATTTTTGTAATAAAATAATAAAAGATCTACTGAATTTAAAAATTTTCTTGGAATTCAATCAAAAAATTTTTAAAACTTTTTCCTTTGAAATAATGAATGAATTTGAATTAATTGATTGCCTAGAAATTTTCTATCAAAATTTTCAGTTTTTTTCTTTCAAATTTTTCTAAATCAACTCAAGCATTCCAAAAAATTTTAAAAAATATGAAACCAAGGATGAGCATAGCAACATTATAAATAAATGTAAAGATATAAAATATAAACAAATGTCATTAGTCATAAATTCTGCAAAAAGTTTTAATATATTTATTAGTGTTTTTAAATTGGTAAGTGTTGGAATGTAATTTTGTATATTTTCTAAACTCAGTCATTCAGTAAAAGGTGTAAGTGTGTAGGTGATACTGGTAGCTTCAAGAAAAAAAGCTCTTTAAATATAGACAGACACAGAGATTAAGTAAAATTAAATAATCAGCAAATGTGAGTAATTTTTTTCTGTTCAAAAATATTGTGGGTCAAAATTAATTTTTTGTATGAATTTATAAATTTAAAAAAATCACACAAAAAAATTAAATATTTTGATCCCACAAAAATAAAAATGGAATTTCAAATGAATACTGCAATTAAAAGAGGGGTTATAAAAATCCTACATACAAGGAAATTGACTTTTTTGATATACAATATATATAGAAATATAAAGAAATGCGAAATTGATTGAAAATTGGACAAACGAGTCTCATCTTACTTTGCAGGCAATCCGCGTTGAGAAGGTCTTTGCATTTTTCGTGACATTTCACTCCACATTCTGTACAACGGACACCTTGTCGAGCAATTCCCCAAAGCAAACCTGTGAAAGAAATTTTTAATAATTTTATACGTTAAAAAATTTATAAAAAATTTTCTGAAAATTTATAAATGATTTTTTTTAAAATAAATTTTTCAAAGAAAACCTAGAGATGAAAATTTTACCTTCACATTCGTAGCAATAAGTCGGCGATGTGGCATTATAAGGCGTAAAATTATGCGGTGTGGTTGACGAGATTGGATATATGAGCGCTTGTAAAGATTTTTTGTACACATGTGTTTTCTGCAGATAAAAATATTAATTATTCATTGAATTTAAAAATATATTTTGCAAAAAAATTTACCAAATCCTCATCATTTAACATTGGTCGTGGTATTGCAGATGTTAATCCAGCATTTCGCTTTGTAGCTGCCATTGTCTATAAAAATAAATTTAATTTAATATTTCGTAGAATAAAAGAAAAAAATTTAATAAAAGAAATTTTTTACAAGCAATCAAAAAATTTTTTAATTCGAAACTAGGCAAGAAAATGGCAAGCAAAGAAGTGAAAATTATTTTTTATAATGGTGCTGAAGAGGTCTTTTTTTTATTTTCTAGGTAAAATTTGTTTCTTTTAAAAAGTTTGAAAAAATTTAAAAATTAGTTTGAAAATTTTTCTCGATATTTGTAATGTATTGTTTATGCATTTTATAAATTTAAAGTGAACTTATTAAAATATTTGTTGTATTCATTGACATAATCCAACTATAGAAAATTTATAAATTTACTAGCAAACAATTTTGTCAAAAAAATTTATGTCATAATACTATTTTTATTCTATCTAAAAGTAATAAAATATTTCTCATATATCAACTATAATCAACAAGAATACAACATGACAATTAGGTCAGACATGTAGTTACTGCCATAAATAACGAAACAATAATTTACAATGTCGCAATGACCATAAATTCTATTTCCTCAGATCAATAACATGTGTCAAGCGTAAATTCGCTTAAAGAAACCTTGAACAATGTAAAAATATTACAAATTGAACACGAGCATTTTTTATGGCATATCAACAAGTTTAATAATTTTTTTATAGAAAAATGAAAAATTTGTTTCAATTTTTTATTGTGAATTTGGCATGCAAGAAATAAAAATATAAAAAATTTTAAATTTATTTACAAGAAAAATTTCTAATAAAATTTTATCAATTTTGAAAGCATTCAAAAAAGTGTGCATAGAAGATGAAATCTAATTAAAAATGAATGAATGTCTAATAAAAATTAGCACTAGAAAATTAGCAATTCTAATTGAATAAAATGTCAACTAAAAAATAGTTCAGTGCTAAGTATCAGAAATTAACTAAGAATTATAGACAAGAGAGAGCAAAGAACTTTTCAATTAGATAATAAAAACTCATCAATACCTTGAGCACCTGCAAGTCAATTTTTACATTCGAAAAATATTTAGAATATTTTTAAATTTTAGGCACAAATACACATTCACGGATGAAGATTTTTTTGCCAATTTTAATATAAACATTAAGAGAGATATAAAAAATATTTTTTTTAGTTATTGGGTCCAATTGAGATAAATTTTTGGTAATTTTGAAAAAGAGAGAAAGACACAAGAATTTTTATTTTCGATTAGGAAAGAAAAGAGAGAGAGAGAAAGAGATACAAAGATTGACATTAATACATATGGTATGATATGATATGGTCATGATGGGAATATTAAGTTGGAAGTTATTATTAAGAAAAAGAATAGTTAAATGGGGAATTTTTGGTTTCTTATGGTGACATTGAAAAATCCTTTTGATAATAATAAATTTTTATGAAGTAAAGAGATTTTTTTGACAATTTAAAAAGGCTGAAGAATTTTTGATATTGAATTAGAAATTTATTTTAGATTTTTCAAACAGAATCCGAAATTAAAGAAAATTGTTTTCTAATTCAAATAAAATTATCGAATTACTTGTATTTTTTATTCGATTTCGGACCATGTTTTCAGAGCAATTTGTAAATAACAAAAGTTTTTATAAAAGTTTAGAATAAAAATTCTAAATAGTTCGTTGTTTATTCAGACAACATTTATTGTAGATTTATATAGGCAATAATTGTCTATGTAACAACACTGAAACTAGATAGTTTTCCAATTTGTTTAAAAATTTATTGTTTCCAAAATTTTCATAAATAAAAAAAAACTATGTTTTTATCTCAATAGATAATTTTTTTTCTGATTCACAAAAAGGAAATCTTTATGAATACTAAAATTGGATAAATTTTGCATCACATTTGCTTCAAAAATTTTCAATTCACAAAAAAGTTTTCTCATTACTTAAAAGTCTCAAAAAAAGAAAATGTCACAAAAAAGAGAGTTTGAAAGTTGAAAAAATTATTGTTTGATGAAGGTAAACGAAGTGAAAAAGAAAATTTTTTTAATTTTTCAATTTCAAATATGAAAAGAAAATGAAAAATTTCCTGTTGAATTCAAATGGAAAATTTGAATCTTTTTGTTGAAATTCAGTCAACTATATAAAAATAATTGAACATTAAAAAAAGGATTTTCAAGTCACCAAGTAAAAGTTTCAATTTTTTATCTCTTAAATCTAAATGAATTGATGAAGTATAAAAATAGATGTGAAATCACAAAATTATACTTACAAGTTCTGACACGAGCGGAATTGATTTTCTACGCGGTCGAATGTCAGGCATGCTGTCAATGTTGCTATAGAACGGATTGTCATTTGAATGATTGCCGCGCACTCCATCTCCACCGCCCTGCGATGATACAAAAATAGATGAAAATTTTCCGCGAAAACAATTCAAGTTGTTGGCATGTCACGAAGTGAGTGAAAAAAAAATTGGAAAAAAGAGGTAGAAAATAAATTATTAAGTTTATGAATTTTGCACTGATTGAAATTGATTTGTTTATTTTGTTGTTTTCTGATAAATACTTAAGTTATCATGAAATAAAGAAAAGTAAGAAATTTATTAATAAAAAATTCATTCAAGCGTGAGTAAGTAAAGAAAAATCATAAATATTGGAATTGAAAATTATATTCAGTGTTATTGAAAGATAAGCAATTGGTTTGATATGAAAATTTTATTTTTTTTTTTGATTTATTCTTGTGAATTTGATTTCATTAATGAATTTTGACTAATTTTAAGAAAGTTGATAAATTTTTTTTTTATGATTTTTTGGTCATCAACTTTTTGTTATAAAAAAAAAATCATATAAATTATTTAAGTTTTAGAAAATAATTCAAAACTCATCAAATTCACAAGAAAATTTTAATATTTTTGGCTAATTTAAAAAAAAGAAATATCTAAATAAAATTAAAATAGTTTTTCATATTAATTACATGACGATGGAACTCTGTAGAAAATTTTTATATTTTGCCTTTTTCTTACATCAAATTTTTTCAAAAATATTTGAATACCATAATAAATCAATATTTTGTAGACTTTTTCCATACGGGAATATTCTGTATTTGAGAATTCTTATTCCTTAAATTCTCATTTCCCGTGAATAGAAAAAAGCTTAATATTTACCTTAAATCAAGGGGTGTGAACTCTTTCAAAAAAATTATCAAACTATCAAGAAGTTTTCGATAGTTTCATACGAATTTTTTGATGTTCAATGGTTATTCTGTTTTCATTATTAAGAGTTCTAACCCCTTGCCTTAAATCATACATTTTCTAAATTTTTTTACAGATAAAAATATCATGAATGTGCGTAAATGCAAATGACTTCACATGTGAGCTACATACGACCTTAACTTTAACCACAACTGTATAAATTACTGATTTATGTCTTAATCATTGTGAAGTACATGAGAATTCACTTACGTATGTAATAATTTCGTCTAAATTAAAAAGCATCTCTAATTGCATGTATGTACAAAAAATTATAATAAAAAGTACAGAAAGCGGAAGCCCCATGACAAAAAAATTGTATTTTTTGTATTTAGACAAAAGTTTTTCAACTATTTGTATGTTGATGTTAGAGTTTTGTCATCCCATAATTTTTATATTTAGATACAAAAGTATAAAGGTACCTAACTGAGAAGAATATTTTATTTTTTGAATGATGAAGAAGAAAAATTGATAAAAATTAATCTTTTTTTTAAAACTTTAGTTTGTAGTCTAAAATAATAATTTGTTTATTATTTTAAAAAAATTTCAATATTTTACAAAAAAAATTCAAAATTTAGAAGCTTTACTTCTAAATTACTGCTAAACTTTATTAAAAATGAAGTTTTAAAATCTTAAAATTTTCATGAACAATTTTTTCAATGCTTCATAAATTATTATTATCAAAATTAGTATTTGTTCAAAAATATTAAAAAAATAAAATAATGTTTTATTATTCTTTATTAAGTTCACCTCCAAATGATTAAGAGGATTTAAATTATTAGGAAAACTTATAATTTGATAAGGAACTATAATTCCATTTATTTCATAATTTCATATTTTGCAATTGAACTTAATATTTAGACATTTTAATAGAGGTGAGTCTTACAAAAAAAGGATTTCAAAGAATTGATTAAAAGTTAAAAACCTCAAAGCATTCAATAAACTTTGCTGAATCGTGTACCCTTTTTTAAAAAAAGGAAAAGTAGCTAGCTACTTAACCTACTTTTCATATAAAAATGTACTTTCTACTTTTATTTTATATGAAAAGTAGATCTATTTTTGCAACTCAGCTTCTTTTAATACCATTAATTTCATCTTAATCCTTCAAAATATTACTTGAAACTTTAAATTTTTATTTTCAAATTTCCTAACATTTTAACTTTTATTCTTCATCAGTTGTAAAATTTAATTTGTTCTTTAAAACTTTTTATTTATATTACAAAAAATAACTTTTAAAAGAAAAAAATTTCACTAAATTTAACTTAATAAAAAAATTTATGAATGAATTCTAAATATCTGTTTTTGAATAATTAAAAAGTTTTTTTTCAATGTCAATGTTTAAAGCATACAAAATAATAAAAAGAAATCTCTAGGGCAAAATTAAAATGAAAAATGTTTGAAAACTTTTTTCTTCTAAAAGCATTTTTTATGACTTACAGATTTTTTTTCAGACATTTATGGGAGTCTAAAAAATTTTCATTTTTTTTTGAAATTTATTTTGTGTGTGTTTGGGAGAGACTTTCAATTAAGTGTGTCGTAATAACCGTCCATTAACAGAGAAACCTTAGAGACTGATTAAAATGTGTATATATGGAGTAATTGCAACATGTTGAAATTTTTCAAGTCCCAAATTACTTTTTTTGTCTAAATCACTTTTTTTCAAATATAAATTAAAGCACAATAATTTAGTGCCTTTTTGAATTTTGAGGTAGAATTTTTTGTCAGTCGTATTTTCATTACAAATTCAACATATTACTCCAAAAACCCTGTCAGGAGCGACCGATAAAAAAGAAAAAAGGAAGAAAGAAGAGAAATAATTAAAAAATCTAAATAAAAGAAAAGAAAGTCTTTGTTTTGTTTGTTTTGATCTAAATTTAATTAGATTTTTATAAAAAAGGAAATTATAACTGACAGATAGAGAGAAAAAGTTGTGTTGGCTAAGTAAAAGAAAATTCATAAAAAAAGTTTTGCAGGAGATAAGAAAGACTGAGGTAGGGAAGAAATTTGAAAAATTTTTGTGTTTTATTATAAAATAATTAAGGTGTTAACATAACGTCCAAAGTTTACTGACCAAAAGCAAAGAAATTTTTTAAAAATCCGCAAGTGTCAAAAAAAATTATTCATTCATTTGGAAAGTGAACAATTTTTACCAAGGAAATTAACATGCACTGGTCAAGGTCTGCAAGCTTTTGATTTTATGATTTCATTTAGTTTGTTCAAAAAATAATCAAAATCAGTCCTAAAAATGACGGAAAATCGTTGTGCATTATATTTATTAATTATTTATGCTGTTTATTAGTCGAGCAATAAAAATATAGCTGTATAACTTTGTATTCTTACGAAATTTCCCAAAATAAAAAGCTTTAAAATGATTCAAAAACTAGTGTTGTGTCCAAAGAGTAAGAATTCTTGATAATGGCAGCAGACTAACCATTGAAAATCAAAAATTTTTAAGAAATTATCAATAGTAATTATTAAAAGAATTCACATTCCTTGGTTTTGCCATAATTTTGCAATGGAAACCATGACCAAAATTTAAAAATCTAAAATTTAGTTTACATAGACCTTGGTATTGATAATGATAAAATTTGTTTACTATAAAAATTTCTTAATTCTTTTTACTTGATTTACATGTAGTCATTTTAGTGTTCAAGGGTTTTTAAGCAAACTTTAGACGTTATGTTTAAAAAATTAAAAACTTTCACGTCCACAATAAAAAAATCACTAATTTTCATTTTCAAACACTTTTTTCAGCCAACTCACCGGCTTTTCTTTAACACCTTCTTCTTCTTCTTTTATTTTCACTTGATTATTCATTTCTTTTCTTTCTTTTAATGTTTTTAATAATTTCCATTTACTATTCATTCCACCTGCACCACCACTTGTATCACTTATACCACTATCTTGATTTGTCGAATCAGTTGACATTGTTGATGACAATTGCATCAATTTTCTTAATGGCGATGCTTTTTTCTCACTTATTTCTTCATGTTTTAGTTCACTCGCGGCAGCAGCACTACCGACTTGAACTGATCCTTCATTGTTCGCTCCTCGATCATCATTCTGGTGTTGAAGCGGCTGCTGTGAATGCTCGAGGAGCCGCTCATTTTTTTGACGCTGTTTAAAATCATCATAATGTTCAACTTGTTGCTGTTGACCTTCACCACTTTCAACTGCATCACTTGCAATTTCATCATCACTTGCAATGGGCGAATCGGGACCTGAAGTTACACCTGATGATTGTGAATGTGGTCGTTCATATTTATCCACATTCAAATGAAAGTCATCAAGTTCTTGTCTCATTGATACAGCTTTTTCATCATCAGATGATACCGATGATGATGATTTTTCATAACGTCCACCACGTTTAGATTTTTTACGTTTCTTCTTAACTTTTCCATAACTTGTATCACGAATTTCACTTTCAAATTGATTCAACTGATCCATAAATTCACCATCATCGTCTGACTCACGATTCCATGGCAAATCTGCGATATTAGTTGAAACCAATGAAAATTTATCGTAAATATTTTTATTATTGTTGTTGTTATTAATTTTATCTTGTCGAATTTCATCAATTGGTTCACGTTGTTTGACTTTTATTTTGAGTTCATTTAAAACACGACTCATGTTCATTTTAACATTTTCATCAGGTTCAACAGTTGATGTTTCTAATTGCATGATGTTATTTATCAATGTGCTTTTATCATCTTGTAAAAGTGATTCCATATGACTATTTCTTTCAAGTTCTTCTAAATTTCTCATTTCATAATAAAAATATTCATCATCAGTGTCAATTGAATCTTCTGTACTTTGTCTACGACTTGAAATTGATGTTCTAAATGAATGTTGTGATTTTGAATCTTCTTCTTCTTTGCCTGGCACATCAAGACTTGTTTTGATACTATTTGATCTCGAATGTTCAAACCTTGGACTTGGAATTGGTTTGATACTGTCTTTAGATTCTAAACTTTCATGCCTTGGTGCTGCAATTGGTTTAAATTTGTCATTTTCATCATCAACTGAATCAACAAATATTGAATGAGTTTTCATCAATTTCTGTGGATTTTTGGTTTTTTCAAAAATCATTTCTGTATTTTCGTTGCCTGTTGGACTTCCACTTTCACCAACATCATCATTTGCTGACTTTTTTCTCAACATTCCAACTTTGCGACTCGCTGCAAATTCCATACTGGTGCTGGTGAAATTCAGATTGAAATTTCCTTCTGACGGTTGCTCTTGTGACTGCTGCTGTTCTTGTTGTCGTTTACTTCCATTTGATGAGTCACTAACCGCATTACGATCTGAGTCACCAGCATCAGAATGTTTTGACTTCGAGTCGCCAATTGTTGCAAAAACTGGTGGTGCACCATGTTCTTCACTATCACTAAACATAGAACTTATGTCTGTTTCAGTGTCAGAATAAGAACGAAGTTTACTTGGTGCTGCTGACATGCTTCGTGTTGTACGAACATGTTGAAATTTTGGTGATGGATCAGTCGCTGGTGCTTCTTCATCTGATAATTGATGATGTGAAAAACTATGACGACGATAACTTTTTTGAGCTTTATGCATAATTGATGACATTGTTCGAACTAAATCTTTCTTTTTTCCTTTCATATAAGATTTCATGACATAAATTTCACCCTTTTTACCATTAGAAGTTCCTGCTTGACCTTGTTGGCCTTTTTTAAGATTCATTTTGTAAGTTCTTGGATCATAAGCTTCATCAGCATCAACTTCAGGCAAACTATGACTTCGATGTCTTTTTGAGCCTTTTTTAAGTTTAATTTCTGGTAGCCAATTTTGAACTTTATTAAGTACAGCATGTTTTTTCTTATCATTTCTTTCAGGTTGTCCAATTCTTGGATCTTCAACAGTTCTCATTTGTCTTTGAAGATGAACTTGATGTTGTGCATGCGCATGCTGCATAAATTCATCATGTTGTAGATTTTGATGATGTTGTGGATGGTAATCACGTTGATATTCATTTGACGGTTGTGATGGATAATAAACTAAATGATCAGTCAAATTTTGTGATCTTTTTTGAACTTTTTTCTGTAACAACAATTGCTGTTCTTGTTTCAATTGTTGCTTTTGTAAATCAAGTTTTCTTCTTTGTTCCATTAATTCTTCAAGTTGCTGCTGCTGTTGTAAATTTTTCAGAGCTTCAGTATTTTGTTCCTGATTAACATTTATAAGATCTGGATAGGGCACTGATTGTTGACTTTCATTTTGATTTTTCATGTAAACTTCCCATGCTGATGGTGGTTTAATGACAGAAACATTGTCAAAAATTGATTTGTTTTCATAAATTGAGCAGATTGGAACATTTTGTGAAAGTTCTTTTATATAATTTAAGTTCTCTTCGCCATAGATGCCCTCGGGCGGAGCTAATTGAGAATTTGTCGATACATTGCTACTATTGGTGTTGTTTGGGACATCTGAGAATAGAAAGGGCGACATTGATGTTGGTTGTTCTACTGGAAATGCTGTAAGGTAATAAAAATTTGTAAGTTTTTTGAATTTATATATTTAGATTAAAAATTTAACTTACTTTTTCCACTATTTTGAATATCTTGTGAAGCAGCTGAAACTTTCATTTGTTGATAAGTGTTTAACATTTTCACATAATCTTGTGATCGAATGTTGCTTCTATAGTTGTTAGAATGATCATATGGCAGTGAATATGATGGTGAATTTGGTGATTTCTCAAAACTTGAAAAGCCTGACATTGAGCTTAAACCAGAATCACTTTTCTTTGGTGATGTATTTCTTCGATATGGTGAAAGTTGTCGTGGTTGACTTTGTTGATTTTGTTTCATCATCATAATATCAACATGAAAAGGATTCCATTCTTGTTCGACATTATAAGTTTCATCATTTGGATAGTAGAGATCACCATTAGGCGCTGGAGGTGGTGGACTTTCACCGCCATCCAGCTGATCATCCGATAAAAAATCACTTGAAGCAAGTACAGATTTGTTGGTTGAATTTAAATTTGGATTTTGTAATTGTAACAGCAATTGCATTGAATTATGACGATCAAGTGATTTTCTTAGTGACTGCAAATATTCATCATCATTATAAAGTGATGATTTTGAACATGTAGCTTCACTTGCTGTTGGTTCAATCTTTTTCAAAACTTCTAAATTTTTCTTGAGCTTTTTCATCAATGATTCAAATCTTTGATCTTCTTCTTCAAGACTCATTGAACTACTTGGTGAAATTCTTGTAACAGGATTGACCAAAAGTGAAACAAAATTCATGTCTAATTTTTTTAAATTATGAAAAGATTTGATGTCATTTTTTATCAATGTTTTTAATTCATCATGCTGATTTTTATTGAGTAAATTTGTCAAATTTTCTAATTTCAAAATTTCTTCAATTATTTCATGAATTAATTGATCATCACTTTGAAGTTGAAATTGTTGTTGTTGTAGCTGTTGATGATGTTTCTTTTTCTTTGACTTTGGTTTACGTGAACTTGATGATTTTTCTTCGGTTGATGATTCATGTCCTTTTTGAGATTCACTTTTTGATTCTGTTACTGGTGATGGTTCTTTGCCTGAGAAAAGTAGAAATATTTAAAATTTCTTCAAAACCAAATTTATCGGAAAAAAAATTATTTAAAATTTTTAAATTAAAAAAATTTCGAAATTTTAACGAAAATTTTTTTAAATTTCTTCGACCGTTAAAAATTAAAAAATTAATAATAACGTATAAAAATAATTTAAAAAATTTTAATAAAAATAATTCCAAAAAAAATTATTTGTAATTTTAAAAATAAAAACTCACCTTCAGCTTTTTCTTCATTGTCCTCATAGATCATGTCTAATGTAGAGGGCTGCGGCTGAACACTTGCTTGGAGTGTGTCAAAAAGGCTTTTGTTGATCTCGCCGCTGCGAAAAAAATCCATCTCCATTTTCAATTGATTTTCTGATAAATTTTTAAGTAATTCCATAGAATTTTGTTGTTGAAGAATTTGCTGCTTCATGGCTTCTTGAGCTTTTAAAAACTCTTCAGCTTGTTCGCCACGATTAAAAAAAGTGAAATCAGTAGCTTGTGGCTGTTGTTGAAATTTCATTTGTTTGTTTATCATATCAATAAGAGCTTCATAATCAGCATCGCCTTGATAGTCATTGGCAAATGCTTGTGCTTGCTGTAATTGCTGCAATTGTTGAAGTTGCTGTGGTTGTCCTCTTAAGCCATCAATTATCGCTTCATTTTTAAGATCTTCAAGTAATTCACTGAATTCTGCTGCTGTTGTGTCAAGTGCTTCACTTTGAAATGGCTGCTCAACAAATGCCTCAGAATTGCTCATTGCAAGCAATGCTTGTGGATCAATGCCAAATAATTGTGCAGCTTTAGCTTGTACTGCTTTTGCTGCATGAACTTCATGTGTCTGATTACTACATAAATCAAGTAAATTTCCCAAAACTTGCTGCTGTGCAATTGTCAAATTTTCTAATTTATCAATTTTTGCCAACATTTCATTGTATTCTGTATAAAGTACGTGAAGTTTTCGATCAGCAAATTTCAATTCTGTCTCTAATAATGCAATTCTTGTTTGTATTTTGTCCATGTAATCTTCAACAATATAATCAGAATGCTTTTGTGCGTTTACTATTGCATTTATTTGCTCTTTACTGGCTAACATTTCACCAAGCTGGAAATAAAAAAATTCTTGTGGTTAAATTTTTAATTATAAAAGTGAGAAAATAAAAAAAACTTACCTGAGCAGTACTTCCATGAACAATCGATCTAAAATCAGCCAATGAAGCATTATTTCCCTGAACTTTCATTAATTGATTAAGCATTGGTTTCTGATGAAATTGTTGGTACATTTGCTGTTCAATGGGATGATTTTGATGTGGAAATTTTTGCTGTTGATGCAGCATTAATGAATGTTGTGGATTTGGTGGTAATTGCTGAATATTTTGTTGATGTTGAAGGTGAGAAAGCATTGCAGCATCCATTGGCGGCTGCCCGTTAGATAAATCAAGAGCAGAAGCAGCTTTGGCGCCGATTTTACGTCGATCCATCATTGGTGACATTTGTGTGACCTGCTGTTGCTGCTGCTGCTCTGCTAATCGCTGTTGGAGTTTAAATTGCATCTTTTGTAAATGTACGGGCGACGATTGCGCTGACGAATGATCTGATAAGTGTGATTGATCCATTTTTTCTTTTATTCTTTGTTGATTTATTTAATCGTGTTTGTTATTTGATGAAAGTCAATGATTTGATTTATGGTTGCTGGTTGTATCGTGATGATGAAGGTTGTTTGACTTTTTCTTTTGATGTCTCGTTTTTTGTTTACTTTTATGATGACTTTTTTATTCGAGATTTTTTTCTCTCAATTTAAACGAGGATTTTATTTCCAAAAAAATTATTTAAAACTTTTCTTTTCGTTGTTTGAGTTTAGAAGGAAATTTGCAAAATTTCTTTTTCCTTTCCAAATTTATTTTATCTACTGATATGTTTTGCGTTGCAAAATAATAAATTTTTCAATTTCTTTTATTATTTCATTATTAATAATTTCCACATCGTTTAGCATTCAATGTTCAAGTTCATTTATTTTTCTTTCTTGCAGCTTCTTACAATGCCTCCATTTTTTTTATTATTGTATGGAGGAAAAAGAAAACGAAATGTGGAAAAGATGATAGATTAAATCTATTGTATGTTGAGTTATTATTGTTATTTATTTATTTAAGATCCTCAATCTACTTTTCTGCTTCTACTGCTGCTATTAATGTTGTTTTCTTATAAATATTTTCACTTTTTCACTTCTTTTTATTCTTAAATTATAAAAAAAATATTTTTGTCACTGCACTTTAAATTTTTATTTTCATTATCGAAATGTCCACACTCATTTTTCACAATGTCATCTTTAATCTCATTGAAAATTTATCGATAAATTTTTTATGTCTTCTCATTAATTATTGTCTGAGGATTTTCTCATCAAAAAAAATATAAAAACACTGCAAAGCCTTGTTTGTGCTTGCTTTTGTAAAAAAATTAATAAAATAAACTAAAAAAGAATAAAAAATTGTTTTCACAATGTTCTATGTGACTTGTCAACTGCTGCAGTTATTTTGTGCTGCGATAAGGAATTAAATTGAATTAAAGTTCAATTGGAAGGTGAAATATTGTGTTTTATTTATCGTTCACTGCACTTTTTGTGTTATTGAGTTGATGATGAAATTTATTATATTGTTTGTTTACCATTAAAAAGTTGGCTTATTTTAAATAATTTTAAATGGGGAAAAGTTGTTGATTTAAAAACAATCGATGGATGTTAAATTATGATAAAATTATGTGTCTGTACATTTATAAGGCATTTTCAAATTATAAAAAATTTATCTTTAAAAATTTAGTCATTGAAAGTCTCAGTTTTAGAATTTTGAAAATTAGAATACAAACGAAATTGTGTCATAAATTTTTGATACTTCTTCTATCATGAAATAAATCATCTTTGAAAATCAAGCTTTCAATCACAAAAGTTCTTTTTTCAGAATACCATTTTGATTAAATTTTTTGAATAAATTTAAACAAAAAATTAGGATAATACAATGAAACTTTCATTTCATTTTTAAAATACAAAGTTTCTAATTTTTTATGCATTCTAAACGCTGTCACAATAAAAAATTCCATTCATTTTCTCTCATAAAAATTCAAATTCTAAAACTACAAAAATCTTCCAGATGCACACACTACTGCTCAAACGAAGACGATTTATTTAATGCAATTTTTCTAACAAGTTTAATGCAAGTAAAAGAGAAAAAAAACTTTTTTATTCATGAACTTTCTCTAACAGACAAGAGTGAGAAAAAGAAAGAAAATAACATTATTTTTCTTCTTTAATGCTCTTTTTATAAGATACAAATTCATGAGAATGTAGTTTACAGAAATTGATGATGAAATGGAGAAGATTTATAATGAGAAAAAAAGAGAATGAGAAAAATGGAAGAAAAAGTTCAAGGTTATTTGTGTAGAAAGAAAAATGATGAAGTTAGGACTTCGTTTTTCATGAAAAAATTTATTCTTTTGGTTTGTTCATTTAAAGGAAAAGAATTCTTTTTATTCACTTTGAAAAATCTTGTTTATTAAATTTTTGAATTTTGAAATTAATGTATTTCTAAAATTTAAATTTTTTTTCAGCAGAAAAAAAGTTATCTTTTAAAAAGATTGATATTAATTATTTATTTTAAAAGACATTTTTTAAAAAAGGAGAAATTTTCTCAAATTTTTATATTTAACGTATTTATAAGGTTCAAAATATGGAAAATTTAAATTAACGTTTAAGTTAAGAGTTTGTTATTTTTGAAAAAGAAAGTTAAAACGAATAAAGTTTAAAAAAATTGCAAATTTTAACGAAATTTTTAAAATTAAAAAGGTAAGAAAAATTCAATTTTTTTTTCTTTCAAACCTAACAATTTTAAAACAAATTTTTATACTTTTCTATTTTTATCGATTCCATTCTTCTAGAATCAGGATTCTAAAACATTTTTGACACTCTATAAAAAACTTCATCCATCAATAATTCAATAATTTTCCCTAGAAACTCAAAAAATTCTTCATTTCTCTCACATTAATTTCATGTTTATTTGATGACAAAGTACTCAATTGAGAATAAAAGCAAGCAAAACTTTTTTCCTCTAAAATTCATATTGTTACATCAGGAATGAAAAAGTTAGTGAAATAGTCCCTTGGCAATTTTAAGCTCCATCTCGAGCTTTTCATAATTTTTAAGCTTCTTTTCCTTTTCAAATATTTTACTGTGCCAAAATCTGACATGAATGCGAATGCAACATTATGAAGATTTTGACTAAAACTACCCACAGAAATTGTTAATGGTTACAAATATGGTTTTAAAATTTCAATCTGGTATTGAAAGGGTTTCTATTATGATGAGAATCCTACATTCATTGAAATTTACTCAGAAATTAATATGAGCATTTATTTATAATGAAATATTTTTCAATTGAAGCTTAAAAGTTATTTTTTTATTACTTTGTAATTTTCTATTTGAAAATTTTTTTTATAATTTGTGTAAAGCATCTTATACGCTTTATTTCACTTTTATATCAAAATACGATTTAACTTCAATTAATTTTTTCATTCATTACTAAAAATTAAACTTTAAATCATCCATCGCAATTCAAACAACAAAATGTCCTTGAAAAAAGCTTACAAAAAAAAATTTCTTACAAAATGAAAAACTTTTTCAATCTTCTTTCATGTTTTTCAGCTTTTTAGTCACAAGTAAGTTGCGAATATAATTTCTAAAATTTTCCTGCAGGCAGAGAAAAATTTTTTGCCATTGAAGTTTTAAACCTGCATAATTTTACTTTTTTATCTTCTTTCAATTAATCTTACTCGCTTTTCTTTATAAGCTTCAGTTTGTGGTTTTTAATTTCGATAGGTTTTCACTTTTTGATTTTTTTCTATTCATAATAAAAAATTTTCAACTCGTGTTCGAAGTAAAATTAAGTTTCATATTTTTTCTAACAAATAAAACGAAAAATAAGAAAAGTTTTATTTTTCTATTGAAAATAAAAATCTTCTTCCGCATGTGTATGCATTTGTTTTATTCTTTTTGTGTGGCAAAAGATTTTTTGCTCTTAAAATGAGAAACAAAAAAGTTTTCTTCTTTGTGGTTTTTGTTTCTTAAATAAAGAAAAAGAAGAAAGAAGGTCAGAATAAAACTTTTTTATTTAATCTTTTGTGAGTGCTTTTTTGAAGGAAATTTTCTTTAAAAATTTATGTTGGAGATTTCATTGATTGATTGAAGGTTGAAAAAATTTATTTTTAAGATCATTAATAAATTATTGAAGGTTTAGGTTAATTTAAAATTGCCCTCAATTTAGTTTACTTCCGAAGAAAAATTGTTTTCTGAATAACAACAAAATTTGTTAAAGTTGTGAACTTTTTTGTGTTGTTTACTTGTTTTTTTTCTGGTTGTTAATCAAAAGCTGACCAGATAGAGTTGGGTAAATTTTTAATAGAAAAATTACACAGAAATCTTCCCAAAAAACTGCAGGCAAAACTGTAGAAAATATATAAAAAATTTTAATTGCAAATTGAATTGTTGTTAAATTTTTCTAATAAAGAACTGATTCCATAAAATCGATCTGTTTCTAGATTTCTTTAAAAAAATCACGTAAATCTTTTCCTATTCATTTTAATCAGAACAAAACATGAAAAAGCTTCAATTTTCTTTATTCTTCTTCTTTAAATCATCACACGATAAAAGAAAAAACTTTTCTATTCAGTCATCCATAAAAAAAACTTCTTTATCCATGTTACAGTCGCGTGTCAGCATCAATTTTCAATATTTCACAAGCATACAGTAAATTAGAAGCAGTTTAAAAAATAAGAATAAAAATAAACATATTTTTTTTGCTTTATGCACGTGTACATGTTATGACATAGCTGCTGTTTATTTATTTAACATTCACCTCATACCAACACATGAGACCATCATCATTGCTGCACGGCTGCTGGCAAATGATCATCACATCATTAAAAAGAGATATATACTGTAAGTGGCAGAAATATGACTCTGCTGACATGTGTATACAATTTTTCTGACCTTTTTCTCGCTTACTGCTATTCACAAATTATCGTTGTTATGGAAAGGTGTTTTGTGAATGCATAAAAGATGTGAAAGAAAAATTTTCTCTCTACATGCGACTCACACTGGATTTCAATCAATCATTTTCTTCTGCTTGTCACTGAAGCAATTTTGTTTGTAAAATCTTCTTAGAAATAAATTAGGAAGAAAAAGAAAACAGATGATATGGGACAATATTTAAGAAGTAATTGGAAAATATTTTGATGGTTTAGAAATTTAATTGATGGATTGTATCAGAATTGTTGCAGGTGAAAATGATCAATTTCTTTTTAAAAAATATTATTAGATTTTTACTTTTGGAATATTTGGACCCAACAAGGTAAAGCAAGAACTTGAGATTAAACCCTAGAAAAATGAACCATAATACGATAGATTAGAGAATTAAAAATGTTTCTTTTCTTGTAAAAATTTTAGGAATTTTTTTTGCAAACTTTTATAGTTTGGAAAGATCACAAAATTTATAATTCTTTGGTGATTATGATTGAAATTTCATTAATTTTATTGTGTTTGCCTTAAAAGTTATGACAAAAAAACTTAATTTAAAATTTAAATTTTGGATTTAATTTTAAATATTTTTACCATCCAAAAACTATATTTATTTAAAAATTTCTTTCATTCATTTTATTTCCTTTTAAAAAAATAAAAAATTTCTACCTTAATCTTTTACCATGAGTTAAAATTTTACAACAAAACCCTTAGAAAAAGAATAAAATTCTTTCTACGGTAACAACTGTCTGAACATTATTTTTAAAAAATTCTATCTCTAAACCCTTAAAAAAAGCCTTTCTTCAAGGTCGGTTAAGCATCTTTAGTAGAGTAAGAAGAAAAGGAAGAAAAAATTGGAAAATTTGCCATCATCGTCCTCATTTTCATAACATTTAAATGCTATTATTACAATCTCATGTCATGAGACTGAGACGACATGTACATGTAAAGCGATGATGGAGACATGCGAGTATAGAATAAGAAGACTTAATGCGATTGCTGAATATGACATGAAAATTTTTTCTCACTCTCTTTCTTTCTATTCGACATTGAAGTTGATGCTGTGATGAGGCAAAGAAGAAAAAAAATTTTCTCATTACAGTTGGATTTTCTTGTGGTCTTTTTCTTTTATTTTTTCAAATACTTTGAGGCAGATTAACTCGGTTTTTGAAATGTTTACTTGGGATTAATAGTGAATGTGTAAGAAAGATGAACAAAATGAATTGGCATATTTTTATGTAAATAAAATCATGAAAATTTGTTGGTATTTAGAAATTAGTTAGAAAGGAAGAAAATTTTGTAAATGGTTAAGTCTTTAATGAGGTAATAAATGAGGAAATTTTATAGATTGTTGAATTCTTGAGAAATATTTTTTTTATCATTGTTTTTATTTAAAAATTTCATTGGTAATAACTTAAATTTTTATTCTTCTGATTCAAAATTTTAAACTTTGAATTTTTTTTCAAGAAAATAAAAAATAAAAATCATGTTAAAAATTTAAATTTTTCAAATCTTTTTTCGAAATAGAAAAATTGTCTGAATTTAAACATATTTTCTTTTGGTATAAAATAAAATTGTCCAACAAGTGAATTTTTCGCAAAAATTTTTATAAAAAAATCAAAAATTTTAAAACTTTAATATTTTGTTTAATTCACTGTTCGTTTGTAAGAGTTTGTCTAAACTTTTTTTTTTTATGAGTCTATGAAATATTTTAAAATTACTTACAAATTTTTTAAATATTTTTAATTAAAAGATTTGACTAAATTTTGTCAAATAAAGAAGTTCTTAAAATTTAATCCACCAAAATCAAAATAATTTATTATTCCATTTTAAATTTACAAACAAATCCAAAATCTCCCACACAAAACCAGGTCAAACTCATTGAATAAATTTAAAACTTTAAATCTAATTTGCACAAGAAATTTTCTCAATGTTTTTGTTTACTTCTGACAAAAGAAATAACAAGTAAACACAGAAAAAGCATTAATGTCATTTGACATTGACTTGAAAATAAAGCGAGAAAAAAAATTTCTGTCATGCAAATTTTTATTCCCAATAGAATTTTTTCATTAACGTAAAAAATTTTTTTGGTGACAGCAAAAGCACTGATGATGACAAAAAAGGAGGAGTTTTGGTAAATTAATGAATTTATAGGCGATGGTTGCAATCTCTAATGTGCGGTTGATGTTGCTTTTGTAAATGTGGAATTCAAATTATGTGAAACTTTAAAAAATAATTTTAGGAAGAGAAAAATTCATAAAAATTTTTTTGAAATTTTAAAGAAATACGTTAAAAAATTATTTTTTTCTTATCATAAGAAATTTGTAAATAATATTTTTTCATAAATCCTTTGAATCAATTTACATTCATATAAAAATAATAAAAAATGTCAAAAGTCACTCGCACACATTTTCCATTCCACAACACTTTCATATATTTTTTGATTTCATATCATAAAAACTCCCCAAATGTCATCTACCTTAAGAACTCACACGAGCGACAGCGACAAGCTTCACATTTCACAGCAATCTTGACGGATTTACGTTTGAGTTGAGAGTAAGAGATTTACAAAATATAGCGCGCAAATTGAGACAGTAAGTGAATTTGAGATTTTTTTCCTGTCGCGTGTGTGTGAAAAAAATTCTAAAAATATTTTTTTTATTTTCTTTCCTTAAAAGCTCCTCGAGGAAATGTAAAATTTTCATATTATGCAGGAAGTTGGAAATTTGTCTCAACATCTTCCTTCTCAAATATTGTCGATTCTTTCGTTTATTTATAAATGCCAAAAGCAGACATACTCACACGTGGAATCATGCATATAAAAGTTTTCACTTTTTTTTTCTCTCTTCTTCAGAGTTCAATGAATCAAATAATAAAAGGGTTGAAGTAGGAAGAGATAAAAAAGTGAAAGGAAGAATCAAGAGCACTAGAAAGATCAAAAAAAAGGTGAAAGAAAAAGTGGTTAAAGCTGGTTATTAAGGTCGAGAAAAAATATTGAAAAGGAATTTTTTAAAGCAATTGATTGTACAAAATTTAAATATTTAACAAATTGAAAGTTTCATGATTTGATTAAAAGACTTAAAAGAAAGTAGGAAGAAAGTTTTCTAATAGTTTGCAATTACTTCAGTAATTTTAAATTCATTTTCTTTGAAAATTTTGCTTATTAAATTTAACTAAAGAAGTGTAAAAATGTTGATAACTGAATTTCATATTTAAGCAAGATCAAGGCCTGAGAACTCTTTGATCCGAGTTTTTGAATTTTTTTTGATACGAGTTTGATTTTTTTTGATCCGAGATCAAACTGGGATCAAAAAAAATCAAATAGGAATCAAAAAAATCAAACTGGGATCAAAAAAAAATTAAAAACTCGGATCAAAGAGTTCTCAGGCCTTGAGCAAGATTATAAAATATTAGCAGTGTAAATTCCAAAAAATGAAAGTTTGAGTAACTAAACTTTTTTTCCATTTCATTTCAACACATTTTCTTTAAACTTATGCAATCATCAAAGCCACAATCCAATTCTTAGTTTCTTCCCTTTCATTTTTATCTTTTTCCTAGTTATGCAATTCATGAGCATTCACATACATTCTTGCAATTGTTTTCTTTACTTGTCATAATAAACTTTTTTTACTTTTTTCTTCATTCAGTTGCAGATGCACACACTATAAAACAATGTAACTGTTAAGTTACTTGCTTGAACTTTTCTTTTGTTTCTTTTTTACAAATTTTTCTTTTGCAATATGTTTTGCATTTTCAAGTGAGGCTTTATGGTGAAGAAAAAAATTGTGAATGTGAAGGCAAAAGTAAATGGAGCAGAATGCTGTGATTGTCGTTAGTGAATGCACGATTTAACTGGAATAAATCAATGAAGGATGTGTTGAATTGTGGTAAACTTTGAAGATAAAAAGAATTTTAAATTTAACTTTTTAGTAAAAGAAAAGTTATTTAAAATATCAAAGAATTCAATTATAAATTTCAAGGTATGAAAACTAATGCAATTCAGCAAAAAAATTGAAAAACGTTTTTCTTTAATCCCTGGATAAATTTCAAAATTTATTTTATTTCCTTAAAGATAGAAAAAGATAATATTTTTGAACAAGTGCGACAATTTTCAATATTCATTAGAATAAATTCATCCTGAATCTATCTTTTTTGAAATATTGCTTTTCAATTTCTGTAAAAAGATACAAATGCAGAAAATAATAAAAAATTTGGTCTCAAAGCAAACAAATTCATTCCAATTTGACCACAAAAACCTAAGCATCCTTAAAAAATCTTTCTATTTATCTTCAAGTTAATCTAAATTGAATGTCATTATCATAAACTGCCTCTTTTATTTCCTACATTTAAATATTCTAAAAAAGAATTTTTTTCGAGGTTGATAAAGGCAGCAAAGTAAGAGAAATAAATTTTCTAGCTTCGTTTAATAAAATACAGGAAAAAAGCATGAATTACAAAGGAAAACAAAAAGTGAATAGAAAGCATGATGATAACATAGAAGGAAGGATAGACATGAATTGATGCAAGGTTGGAATGATAGAAACAAAAGGGAGAAAATGAAGGATAAAGGAAGTTTTTTGTCCTTAATTATGTGTGCACCTTTGTAATATTTTCATTGTAAGAAGGCATAATGAAATTTTTTAAAACTTTAAAGAACTTTAAATTTATTTTTAGACAGAAATTTTCACTTAAATTTTTTTTCTAGAAATCATTAGAAAATTTTAAAACTTTTGAAAAGGGTAAAAAACCAGCAACATTTCTCAAAAAATAAACTTTACATTCAAAATTTCTGCAAGCTTTTATTTTTTTCTGTCGAACCTTTTTTTGAATAAAAAGCAAGGAAAATTATCCAAATATAAAAATGTCATCCCACACAAATACATGAATTTTTCCTAGAAAAAAATGCATGAGCATGAAAAAGGAGAAATGTTTGCAGAACAGAAATACAAGTTAACAAAACCGTATAAAAAAGAGAAGAAAAGGCAAATAGACATAAAAATGAAAGGAATGAAGGCATTACATTCAATTTGAGATCTAAAGAGCATGTGAAATAGCATAAAAGGCAGTAAATTGACTTTGTTTTTGAATATGAGTGATTGACTTGAAATTTTTTTAAAATTATTTTTCATGAACAAAGAATTCAGATTTTT
The DNA here is from genome assembly GCA_018290095.1 of Polypedilum vanderplanki. NCBI lineage: Eukaryota > Metazoa > Arthropoda > Insecta > Diptera > Chironomidae > Polypedilum > Polypedilum vanderplanki. The sequence goes on from CM031382.1 coordinate 7,295,891, forward strand.
TAAAAGTTTGAAAATTTTATTACTGTTTTTAAAAAAATAAATTTGCATTTTCAAGAATTTTTATTAACTTTTTAAGAATATTTCTAAGATTTTCCAGCTTTTTCACAGTTTTCTGTCGTAGTGTTTGTTCTTTTTTGAATTTATAGATAAATTTTCAACCCCTTTTTAATATTTCAGTATTGAGTTTTAAAAAAGTGCCTATTTTTAATAGTTTTTGTGCCTTTTTTTAAATTTTTAAGCTCTTTGATGGTTAAAAAGTTTTGTTAAAGTTGCTTTATGAATAAATTATTTTCAAGAAATAGTTTATAGCTTCATTAGCCTTTTGTCTCTTTTTTATTATTTGAAACTTCAATTGATTTCCAAATTCTCAGTTTTCATTTGAAATCTAGAAACTGTATCTAAAACGATTTCAACTAGTATTCTAAAAACTGAATCTTAAAAACTCTACCTAAAACAAACCCTTTAAATTAGTGAAAAATATGCCTGAAAATTAACAAAACAGAAAATAAATGACACAAATTTTGAGGTCAATTTACTGTGGTTTTGCTTATGATTTGGGTTTATTCTCAACTGTGTTTATTGTGAATGTTAAATAAATTACAAAAATTCTTCTGAATTTAGTAAAATCATTTTAGAAGTTTCTGTGAGAGGAATTTTGGAACAGTTAGGATTATTTCTTTATGTAATACTTGATTTGAGCAAAGATTTAAATTGCAATAAAGAAAATATTTATAATCTTATAACATTCTTTATTGAATTAATAAAGAAATTGGAAGGTTTCGTGAAAACTTTAGAAATAATTTAATTAATCATGCAACTTTAAAAATTGCCTTGGTTGTAAAGAGAAATTTCATAACAGCTTGAAAATATTTTCAATTTCCCTTTAAAAATGCTTTAGATTTGTCTAAGTAAGGAAATATTTAATTTTTTTGTTTGCCATTTGAATTTTTCCTTTTTTTTCTTCATCAAAAAAATTTCTGTTCATTTATTTATTGGTAATTTAAGGAAAATTTAAATCATTTTTATGATAATTCTAAATATTTTTTAATAAAAATGAAAATTAAAAGAATTTTTAGTAGAATTTCTTTTGAATAATCAATGAATTTTTCAGAATAATCTAAAATGTTTCAAAAGCATTCTTAAAGTTTTTTTTTGCATTCATCATCAACAATATTTTATCAGCAATAACAATGAAAAAAGAACATCATCATTTTAACATCAATTTTCATTTCATCATCAAAATAATATTTTAATCCTCAAGGGCGAGAAAAAAATCACAGTTGAGTAAATTTTCACATATCAGACAAGTGTTTTTATCACATTGAGCACAAATAAAAAGAAGAAGAAAAAATTTGCCAATTCATCATTATTGTCCAAAGAAAATTGACCATAAAAGTCATGATTTAGCTCGAAAAAGGGAGTCACTTTATGGCACCCATTTTATTCCTTATCGCAACATTGCAATCACACATTCAATTCCATATTTCACATTTCGGGAATAAATGAAAGTTTTTTTCCACCTTTTTAGCACGATATATGAAAATTAGCAGTTGGCCTCACTTTAAATATTCACATTAAATTATATGTATGCCAACGACACTCAATATATGAGCTTGTGTCGTTTATTAACTATTTATTACACACTTGATACAATGATTTTTCAAAAAAAAAATTCTCACGAGCTCGCGACACTTTGCATGCGAACGATTTGATGCCGATTTAAGGAATGAATTCGAATTGGAGAAAAATACAAAATTGAGAGAAAATTTCGAAATTCCAAAAGAAAATTTTATGCGCATGTGTTGGAAATTTTTTTCTATTTTCCTTCTTTGGAGACATCAAAAAAAAGTTTGAGGAGAAAAAAATTTTTGTTATCGAATTTTCATGAGAGGAAAAATCTTTTAGCTTTAAATTATGAATGGCGAATTTTTTAGAAAGCTCTGAATAAATGATGAGTCTTCTGTAGATGGATCACAGTACTAAAATTTAGTAGCATTTATGAAATAAGTTTTCATTATTGAATGGTTGAATGGAAAATTTTTAGTTGCAGATAATTCATTATTTTTTGCTTATTCTTAATTTGAAAGTTAAAAGTTTTTTTCAAAAATTTAAAATTTTTGCATTTTTTATTTTTAAATGAAAATTCAGTGAAAAAAAATTAATAAGTTTTTGAAATATTTTGAAAATTTTTTCCGAAATTCTTTTTCAATTTTTCAAATTTTCATAAATTTTCTCTAAATTTTACCCGTAATAAATTCAAATATAAACAAAATGAAAATTTAAACACATACAACTACCGGAAGTGGTTTTATATATTCAGAACTCTCAACTGACCCTGATTCATTGACACCGGAAGAAATAGAAGCAATTCATACCGTAAAGGTTGATGACTTAAAAACTAGAACACACAGGAATGAAATTTTATGCTTTTATGGAGTAAAAAGAAGAAAAGGTATGAACTGTATTGAGTTACACATGAGTGAAATTTAGGCGTTTTTTTGTTGTATGTTGTATATTTTTTTGTGGGTTTTCTTCCCTTTTGTTTCAATTTGCTTTTAGTTTTAAAGATTTCATAGGAAAAAAATTTAATTTAAAAATTCTTTTAATTGAATTTCTAAATTTATTTTTATCAAGCTTTTATTTTTTATAAATTTAAATTTCAGTAAGAAATTTAATGAAAACTTTGTAAGCAATTTGAAATATTTTTTAACACTTCAAAGAAAAATACTGAAAATTTTCATCAAGAATTTTAATTAATTTTTTAATAAACTTTGTTGATTTTTGCAATTTTATTGAGTTTTAAGCATTTTAGATAAAATTTTCAATTTCAATCGAATCAACTTCCAAAATGAATTTTTTTCATCAAATTTAAATAATTTTTTTTTCACTTCCTCATAAATAAACACAAAACTTGAGCAGCAAACTTTTCTTCATCTTCCAATTTGAACTTTTTTATATTTTTTTTTCTCTCCCTTTACACACTTTTTTCACGACATTTTTTTCCATCCACAATTTTCATTCATAATTTTCACAAATTTTTCGTCCTTTAACCACTACCGAACTAGCACATGAAAATTGTCTTTAAGTTTTCTTCCGAAACTTCATGTTTAATCAAATTTTTATAAACTTTTTACCAATTAATTGCACAAAATAGAGCGAGAAAATTTTAATGTCGCGTTTTATCGTCTTTAAGGACGTCTCAGATTTATTGGAATATCGAAATGAAATTTGTGGAGAAATTTTTCCTGTCACGCACACAAATGCTTGTTTTTAAACCCTGTCATGTAAATTTTTTATTTGTATTTTTGTGTTTTGAATTTTTACTTATAAAAACTTATGCATGTCTTAGTGAACAACCCCATCACCCCCATTGTGCTGCGCATTGGAATTTCCTTTATTTGTAGACTTTTTATTAAATTTCATTGAATCAATTTTTTTTCTTCTTTTACTACTATATGGTAATTTTATCTCGTCAGCGCACATACACATGGCTGGGCTGACTGTCGAGTTGTCGGTAGTTTTAACCTCGATTGTTGATGTGTTGGTGAGTGTTTGTACTCTTACAACGCGTTGTTTACAGTTGTAATCTTGTTTTTCTTCTTTCATTCTTTTCATAGAAGAAAAAGGTGATGATGAAAAGCTTCAATGTTGAATAATGTTTGAGTTTTAATGAGTAAATAAAGTGAATTGTGATTAAAGATGCTTTTCATTCAAGAAACCTTTGAGTTTTAGTTTGTTTATTATTATGAAGTGCAAAATTTTAATTACTAAAAGATTTTTTTTGTTTTTTCAATTTTCTGTTTAAAGTTCTATGAGTTTTCTTTTTTAAACTATCAAAAATTTAAAATTTATGTTTAATTTAAACAAGGGATGAAATCTATGATAATTTTCATAAAAAATTGAGTTTTTCAGGCTGCTTTATGCAAATTATCAAAAAGCTTTCAAATATTCTATACAAATTTTTGATATTTTTTGTTATTGATAACTTTTCTGATAAAATTGACACCCCTTGAATTTAATGATAAGAAATTAAAATTCTGTAGTGCAAAAATACAAAGGATTGAATGATAAAAGCTTTATTTTTCAAATTAACAATTCCCTAACATTTTGATTTTCAATATTTTATTCAAAAACTTTTTTATCTTTCATTGTAATTCAATAAAATCCTTTCTTTAGTTGATCTCGTTATTTTATTCTTTCTTTATTGTCATTGCAATACATTCTAATTTTAACAGATTGAATAAATTTCCATTCACATATCAAAGCGTAATCTTTTCTATTTTCAAGCTATGGAATGTAAAATATTTATTCAGAGTAAATTGCAAAATGAAGTCTTACAATAAGTACTACATAGGAACAAATGACCTGTTGTAATCTCTGGATCTCTAATTTTCTAGCTTATTCTTAAATTTATTTTTTTCTGTTTAAAATTACATACATGAAAATGAAAAGAAAAAATTTATTTTATGTCATTGAGTCAATTGATCAATGTTGTTAAAAATAATTTTAAATTATTTGAAAAAAATGAGAGCAAATTTGGAAAATGCAAATCAAGAGTTTATAGGAAAAAATCATTAAATTTAAGACTTTAAAATACCAACTAAAAGTATTTTAAAGGTTTGGAGCTTTTTTAAACTTTTCTTAACATTATCAACATTTTTTATTTTTGTCATCAAAAAAAAGTTTTGATAAGAAAGCAACTTAACAATTGGCATCAACAAAAAATGATTTTGAGATGAAATAAAAAAATTTTATAATTTTTGAACTTTACTTTGATTGAAATAAAAAATATTTATTTTTCTTACATAGAATGAGTTATTAAAGTATTTTTAGTGATTCATAATATCAGTTTATAATATTGCATGATTTTATTTTTGCATGACTCTTAGAATTCATATAAATAACTCAAGCTTTGAATTTTTAATTTTATAATGTGTGAGTAAAATATGACGAAGAAAATGCATATGATTGAAATGTTTACAACAAATTGCTATAATTATCATAATATGAAGGACAAAAAATGTTAAAATGGAAATTTTTCAAGCCAGACACACAAAAATGAAGCTGTGTAAGCAGCCACAAAAATAAGAATTTTTCCATTAAAATTCCAGTTTTATTAAAAGACTCTAACAAGTGACAAAAAAATTAAATTACGCTTTCATATCATTGGCGCCATTTTTATTACTTTAATAAGAAGATAAAATCAGCTTTTATCAAAAAATGTTGTTGTGTCATAAAAAAATAAAATTGGAATAAGATAAATGTCACTCAATCTTAACCTTTAAAGAATTTTTTTATCAACAGCAAAAAAAAATTTTTTTACTCACGCTTGAATGGAAAAGGAAAGAAAGAAAAAGTTGTATACAAACATTTCCTATCAATGCTCGGTGATTTTTAAGTAGCACACTCAGCTTTCGTGTACGCTCCACCGAAGTTATTTGTGACATTGCTTTCGTGTTCATTTTTCACTTTATTTGACTTGACTTTTTTTTTTTTATTAAAATTGTACTTTTATTTATGGTTGTGATTGATAAGAATTTTTTTTCTTTTCAGTTATTTTCTTTTTTTAAATATTTTTATATTTTTTTGAAAAGATTTTAATTTATTCAACTTTTTTCACTGAATTTTGAAGAAATTTAATAAATTTTTCAGGTTGATGTCTCAGTAAAAATAATCGCAACCCAGATATTTTTCTTCTTCAAAATTTAGAAATATTCTGAACTTTTAAGTTTCCATTATTAATTTTTACTCTTTTTATCGTTTTATTTCAAAACATTTTGATTTTATTTTTTCATCATTTAAAATTTCATTTTTATTTTTCATAAAATTAAAGTTTTAATTTTTCTTCAAATTTTCCAATAAATTTTTATTCTATAAAATTATGACTTTCTAAATTTAGCACTCTGTTTCATCAATTTTATTAATTTTCCACCCGATTTTATTAACTAATAAAAAATTTTTCCACACTGAGTCTATCAACAAACAGAAACCAACTAAGCAAAAATTTTTCCAACAAACACAATGAACTCGCCTATAGTTGATTAAATTGTCACATAGTAAAATGCATAACAACACATACAGTCAATATACGAACAAAGCACAGCACGTCCAACAAGTTGCCCGCATTTCACACTCTCTCACTCTTTAAAGAAAAGACTTCCTTCAATTATAAATAAATTGTGCATGCACTACGGAAGTGTGTCATACGCATTCAAACACACATTGTGAATCGCTATGGGTATTAAAAGCTTTATTTGATTAAAAATAGACAAAATTAAATTTCCTAGTGGTCTATTAATAAGAGAAAAAAAATTTGGTCATAATTAAATGTTGGTAAAATTTTGCTTGATTGTACCAAGTTGAAAAATTTATTAATTAAAAAAAACGATTTTTTTTTCAAATTTTTCTAAGAAAATTTAAAACTTAGAAATTTAAAAATAAATTTGAGTTTTTAAAATTCTTGAATTTTTTGAAAAAAATTCAGAAACAACATTTTTAAATTTTTTTTTTTTGATTTCCCACAACATCATCAATTATTTTCATCACATTTAATTTTATGATTTTCAATCACAGCTTTATAGCACTTTGAAGTCAATGAAAATTTACATTAAACGAAAACATATAAAAACGTGTCAACACGACCTTACACAATTTTTTATTTTGCTGTCGCTGCTACTAAAGCGTTATCGGCTTTCTTTGTCGTATTTTTAATTTCCATGGTTAGAGGGAATAAATTTTATTTATGTACGTTTTTATTTCTACTGCTGTTTTTGATATCTTTTTATGTAGTATGTCATTATTGCTGCTTGTGAGTTAACGATGTAAATTTATGAGAATAAAAATACTTTTTATCAAACAGAATTAAATTTTTGTGATATTTTTAATAAAAAGAAAAAAAGCTCTCAATTTGCACTTTAGCATAATTGCTAAAAGATAGCCAATAACAAATAAAATTGTAGCAATTAATTAGCCACACACAGATAGTGTTGGTGTTTTTACAATCAATAAATTTAATTAGAATCAAATAATTCCCACAAATTAGTGGTTAATATTTTTCAATAATTTTATAACAAATTAACTGAAATTTTACTACTATTTTAATACCATTACCTAGAACTTTTAATTGAATAACCCAAAATAAATATTTGTATGAATTACACATGAATTCATATTTGATGTAAAAGTTTTCCCACACAAATATGAAAATTAATTACAATTTTCATTACTTCCAGCAATTACTTTGTAATTTTATCTCAATAAAATTAATTGAAATTTTCATCAATGTAAAATATCTTTAGGCAATATTTTGAGTTCCATCATCATTGAAATAAATAAAATAAAAAATTTCCACTCACCTGTTGCTGATGTACAATTCTATTATAAGCCCAATGCCATCGCTGTTTTGCTGTTCTTTTTTCTCTTGGCTTCTCATGAATCATTATTGGTTCTTCAATTGTTACAGACTTTTTATGCTTCAATTCAGCTTCCATTAAATCATCTGCATGTTGTTGCTGCATTTGTTGTTGAATTTGTTGATTTTTTAAATTTTGTTGCTCTTCAAGTTGCTTCAATTCGGGATCATCTTCCATAATGCTTTCTTGCTTTTTCATACCACCATAACTGCCAACAGCACCATTCAGTTCGTGATGTTTCACGCCACTGAGCCGTTCCTCATCGAATTCATCCAAGTATTCGTCCTCGAATGCTTTTGATTCTTCATCATGATGCGCAGCATCGTCACTTATGCTCATCTGCTTATGCACGCTCTTTTCATTGCTACCACCGCCATAGCTATCTTCAAATTCTTCCACGTACACGTCTTCATCATCGCATTTGCCATAGTAATCTTCATCGCGGAGACTATGCTTTTTTGTGTTTCTGCCATATTCGCTAAATTCATCCTCATACTCATTCATGCCATCATTATTATTTGTGTCATTTCGCTCCAATTTTCGACTGCTATTACGATGCAAATTTGCATTATTATTATTGAGACTATTTGTATAGATATTATTGTCATGATTGTAAAAGTTATTGTTGTTATAACTTGTAACAGGTTCAGGTGAATGAGCATGCTCTTCTTCATATCTTATTTCATCTTCTTCATTGAAATAATCTTGATCATGGTAATGCGAATTTATTTGTGAATCTTCATAATATTCATCATCATGTTGATCATAAATTGAAGTTGCTTGCTTTTGAAGTTTCGAATTTTGCATTGTAGTTCGCGTTTGATTGTAATTGGCATTTTGTGTATCTGATGGTGTCATCATTGTGCTTGTTGCTGTCGTATATATGTTATTTGCTATTAATTAAAAGAAAATATTAATTCGCACTATATAAGTGAAATATTTTCATTATGCATGTCTTTTTTTATAAGTCAATTAGTTTGAAATGAAATGTAATTAAAATTTAACATGAGAATTATTGCGCACTATCTAAATAAAATAATTTAAAGATGCGCACAATTATCGTAAAATAAGGTTTTTTAATATTATATTAAATGATGAACTGAAAAATCAAAATAAAAATCATTAATGCGCACTATCTAAATAATATAATTTAATGATGCGTTTTATCTTAATAAAATTATTAAACAATAATATCAAGTCAACAATCATAATTTAATATGAACTTACCAGCATAGGGACCATTTTGTTGCATTTGCATACTCTGTTGATAACCACTTGTCACATTTTGTTGATATCCGCTAGTGACATTCATTTGATAGCCACTTGTGACATTGTGCTGACTCACAAAGCCTTGCTGCTTCATATTTTGTTGTTGCTGAGGCTGTTGAGTCGGCTTAACACTGCTCACTGCACCAGCTGCCGCTCCTGCAGCCACCCCAGCTGCCCCGACTGCTGTCTGTGCTAAATTTGTCGCTGTTGCTTTAACTGCATTGACAGAACTTCCTAAAACATCAAGACCACCACTAAAGAGTGATCCAAAAAGTGATTTTTTCTGTCCACTTTGTTGTTGCTGTTGTTGAGTCACGGCAGATGCAACAGTCGAGGGCGCGGTGGAGTAGGGTGCGTAGCTGTTGCCTAAGTTTGTGTTTTTCAAGTCACCACTCGCAATATAATCATTTTCATTTTCAGTATAATCATATGCACTTGGTGTGATCTGCTCCTCGTACGCGTGCTCATTCTGCTCGCTATAAATATCGCTCGACGTCTCATGGATCGTGGAGAGTTTTGTCGCGAGAGGATAAGATGCGTACGTAGGTTGCTGACCAACTGATACTGTCGTCGAGGCTGTCATGAGTGACTCAAAGGAATCCGTCACCGCTGCTGGCTGCACGCCCTCCTCAAAGTCTTCATGATATTCCTCGTCGAATTGCTCATTTAAGTATGCATACGGATCACTGATCCGTCGCATGCTATTAATCATTTGAGCAGCCGATGTTGGAATGTCGAGTGTTGCAACATTATATGTGTCGGTATTTGTGAAATTTGTAAATCCATCGCTTGTGTAGCTTTGTGTTGCGGGCACAAAAGGTTCAATATAATCGCCATTAAGAGTGTAAGGATCAATAAAGCCATCGCTAGGCGGAAATTGTTCACTTTCGCCTTCTTCTAATTCACCATCTTCTTCTGGAATAGGTGAATGACCGAGAAGACCATATGATGAGCTACTAGGGTAACCATGCGATGTGTACGTGACTGAAACTGGCGGTGGTGCATTTGCACTTGTTGCTGGCGTGAAAAGACTTGTAAAAATTGAAGTGACGCTTGAACTTGAGCTGCTTGTTGTGACTGGTGCTGATAAAGTGATAACTGGCGTTTCTTCATATTTTAATGGTGCATAAGGATTACTTAGAACATTTGATATGCTTGGAACAGTTGTTGTTAATGTTGATGACCAGGAACTTGTAGTTGGTGCTGTGACATTTTGTCCATAATTAGAAACTTGATAAATTGAATTTCCTATGCTTGTTATAGAATCTGCAGTTGACCATGATTGAAATGCACTTGTTGTTACAGTTGAAGTTTCTAATCCATAATTTGTCATTGAATTTTTACGACTTGTAATATTATTTGGTTCACTTGTTAATGTTGTTGTGCTATAATTTGAATCAGTTGAAAATTTAAAACCATCAAGTCCATATTTTGCTGCTATTGAAACTTCTGGCTCTGGTTTAATAATTTCATTTGAATATTTTGAATCATCGAGACTGTAAATTGATTCATCTAAGCTATATTTTGATTCTAATGAAAATTTATCTAATCCATATTTATTATCATCAAGTGTGTAATTTGATGTTTCTGGATCATAATTTGATAATTCTGGATATTTTGATAAATCTGGTTGATATTTTGTAGTTTCTGTGTCATATTTTGATACTTCAGAAGTGTAAGAATTCAAGTCTTTTCCTAATTTTGTTTCTAATCCTAATTTGGAATTATCAAGTCCATATTTATTTGTATCAAGTCCATAAATTGAACTTGTTGTCACATCTGTGCCAAATTTATTACTTTCAACTCCATATTTATTAATATCACTTCCATAAAGTGCATCAGTGCTAAAAATCGACTTTTTTCTTTCATGTTCAAGATTTTCAATGCCATAATTGTTTGTACCATAACTTGAGGTTGTTACAGTATTATAATTTGAAGTTATTGCACTTGTTATTGTTGTTCCATAATTGCTGATATTAAAACTAGTGCTATAACTACTACTGGTCAAACCAAAGCTTGTCGTAGTATTTGCAAGAGTGTCATAAGTACTTGTAAGTCCACCATAACTACTTGTCAATCCTGCATAAGTGCTGGTTGTAGTTTTAATTGCATCTAAGCCATAATTAGTCGTTTCAAGTCCATAATTACTCAATGATGGCTTACTATAGGTTGATGTATTAATTAATGAACTAAAAGGTGAAGTTGTTGATGTTTGATAAAGTGATTGATCAAATGAGGAACTTTTTGGACCATAAAGACTATTAATACCAATAACAGTACGATCAGTTGGAAATGATGGAGTTTCGTGTGATTTCTCTTTATTATAAATTCCAAAAATTGAATCTTTTAAATTATGAAGTGCATCTTTTGCTGCTGTAGCTGTTGATGTTGTGCTTGTAACTGGTACAGTTGTAGTCATTGTTGTACCATAGCTATATGACATGGTTGGTGTCATACCATAACTTGTAGCAGTTGTTCCATAGCCACTAAAACTTGAACTCATCACATCATAATTATTTGTTGATGTTACTCCATAATTTGTGCTTGTTGTTGTTGTCGTAGCAGGTGAATGAAGTGAATTTGAAATGGAACTAAAGAGACTGGAAATTCCAGCTGCAGTCATTATTGATGGTGTTGATGGTGCTTGATGATTGACTGATGAAGAAGCAGCAGGTAATGGTAATTTTTTAGATCTTTTTGGTGATGGTGTAAGTTCACTTTTATACATGGATGTGTCGTAATAGTCATCACCATAATAGCCACTATTGTCAAATTGCACATCAATTGATGGTACGATATGTTGCTGTTGCTGTTGTGGCTCGGAATTAAAGGCATTATAATCATTGCCATAAGGAAGTGTTGGTAAAGCTGCTCCATAACGACTATTACGTCCATTGATCAAATTATTATTGTCACCATCATCCATAAGCTCATCTGCACTATCCATACTTCGATAGGCATAATTATAATTTTCATTAAATGTACTTGTAGTATTATAATTGTCACCATAATTCATATCCTGATAATGATCATGATAATTTATTGAGTCATAATTTGTGTCCAATTGCTGCTGATGCATTTGTTGTTGTTGTTGTTGTGGCTGTAAAGGTTGCTGCTTTTCTTCAGTCGGCTTCTTTTTACCAAAGAGTGATGAAAATATGGACGTGCTTGATTCAGTTGAGACGGGCAGGTTGCGGGTAAGCTTTGGAAGACCACGAGCTGGTGATGTATGCTTTGGCAGTTGACGATTTAAATTACGCTGACGTTGAGGTGTTGCAGGTAGTGATGCTCCTCTAAAATTTTGAAAGAAAAAACAATTTTAGAATTTTTTATTCAAAATAAAATATAAAAAATTTAAAAACTTCAAAAAAGAAAGAAAATTTTCCACCTTGTTCCAAATCCATCGTTAACACTTTGACTATAACTAATCGGTGGTTGTGGTAATTTTTTATTACTATTGTAACTCATATCGTTAGTAAATTCGCCATTCTGCCATTGTTGATTATTTTGATAGTTATAAGAGTCATAATTTTCATCTCCATAGTAGTTTGAATTGTAATTTAGTTCACTGCATGTGTCGAATGCAGGCTCAATTTGGTCCTCATCATACATGAATGTATTTTGACGTTCTAGATTACGTTTACTGAGCTGACGTACAGTTCGATGTGTGGGTCGATTGTAGTTTGTTGAGCTTCAATGTAGAAAAACAAAAAAAAATTATTTTATTTTTTTTTTTTTTGGCTTTTTTGAGTAAACAAAAGAAGGAAGAAATTCAATTTTGAGATAAAATCAATATTTGAATAAGAATTGAATGATAAAAATTTCTTCTCATTTATGGGCTTCTTTATTTTCATTGAGATTTTTTGGTATTTGCGAACGAAAGCGAGGAAGAGATGAAAAAATATGTAAATGGATCAAAATTGCTATTGATTTGATATGAAATGAATTTTATAGATTGGAATGAGAGGAAAAAGGTATAAAATTTGAATCGAAGCAATTAATAGAAAATGCATAATTAGAATTAAGATGAGGATGATGAAAATTTTTATTTGATTTAGAAATGAATTTCTTTTGGGTTTATTTATGGAAATCATTTGAAGTTTTTATTAAAGGTTTATTTTTAAAAATTAAATTCTTTATTCTGTTTAGCAGAAAACTCCAGGCCTGTGTTCTTAAAAAATAAGCAAAAAAAAGTATTTTTAAATATATACAATAAATTACATAAAAGTACAAATAAGATAAAAAAAAGTCATACGAAAGTAATGAGTGCAGAGGCCTGGAGAAAATTAGTTTAAAAAATTTAAATTTTCAAATTGCACTTTAAAAATTTTAATTTTCAACCAATATTTTAGAAATTGCTTCAAAACTCTACAAAATTCAAAATTTTGATCAAAATGCAAAATTTAAAATTAAAACTTTTTAACGATTTTATAAAATTTAAATTATAAAAAAATACGTTGAAATTTAATTTTTACTAATTTTGTTTCTAAAATAATTTTTGAAAAATTCTCTATCAAAAAAATTTATTACAAAATTTAAATTTTTAAAATACGTTATTTTTAAAAAAATTCCTTGAAATAAAATTTCTTTCTGATTTCCGTCAAATTTTAGGAATTTTCCTACGCTAATTTATGACTTTAAAATATTTTTTTCTAAGAAAAAGCTCACCTCATTGGTCTAGAATTATAAAACAAAGCACCATCATCATAATTTTCTCCATCTTCAGCATCTTCATAAATGTCTTCATCTTCTTCGGCATAGCTATTATTATAGTTATTGTAATTATTACAGTCATAAAATTGTCTCTCCTCACGTTCATATGAATTTTGTCTTGATGTTTCCAATGATGACATTGGTGTAGCAACCAATTGACCACCACCACCATAATTTTGATTATTCATCATATTTTGATGATAATTGTAATCTGTCTGATAATCATTGCAATAATTTTCGATATATTGCTCATTTTGGTTCATTTTGTTATCAACATTTTGTGAGTCAACATCATATGGCATTTCGAAGTGCAGGTCAAGTAAAATCATGTGACCAGTTGGATCACGTGTGCCCTGCACTTCACCATTTATTGTCACCAGATCAGCATCAATTGAGTACCATTGTTCATATGTGGTTGGATATTCATATTGATTGTAGGGAAGCGTATCGAGTGGAATATATTGAAAGCCAAGTGCTCGATCCAAAATGAGATTTTTGCACCAAACTTCAACAATAACTCCCGAATTACTTGTTGCTGTTGTTTCACTGAAATTTTCAAGAAAAATTGTTTATTCGTAATTAAGAATTTTCATCAGAAATTTGTATAATTTTTAATGTAAATAGAAGAAAATTGCGTTTCAAATAAATTTAAAATTTGATACGAAATTAAAATTCCATAGAGATTTTGTAATAAAAATTTTTTTCTTACAAGACAACCTTGGGAATTTTTGAGTAAATAATTTTTAAATTCTTTCTCAAACGAAAACAAACTTCTATCTTGAATTTATCTTTAATGACTTTAAAAAAAAATTTCTTTACTTAACTCGCTCATTTGCATTAGGATGAGAATTTTTTATATCTTTTCTCGTTTCATTTAATAAACGCTTTTGGAGCGGATGAAAATTAAAATGAAAGGATTTTGATGATGAAATTTTGCGTGGCATGTTTTGAATAATTAATTAAACGTTTTGTTATAAGATTCACGCAAAATGCCACTAATTGGTGGTGATTGAATTTTTTTACTCAGTAAAATTTGGAATAAAATTTTGTGGGAATTTCAATTTAGTATTTAAAATTCAAATCAAAGAATTTTGTGATGAATAAAAGCATAAATTTATAAATATTTAATGTCAATCATCTGTAAATAAAATATTTTCCTTCCAAGAAATAATTTTTTCATGTCAGTAAGTTCTCTTTAAATAAAGTATACCGATTTTCCTTTTTCTTTTTCTTAGAATTGTTTGGATTACAGAGAAATATGAAGTAAGGCAATTTTGAAACAAATTTTCTTGTTTTCAGCAGAATTAATTTCCATAAACATGAGACTTTAGAGATTCTAGTGAAAACTTCTGTATTTTATGATTAAAATCATCAATATTTAGCAAAATTTTCTTTATAATTCTAAAACTTACAAAAATTAATTTGTGTTCATCAGGAATAGTTATAAATAGAATTTCTTGGAATTAGAGCTTATTTGAATTTTTAAAATTATCTTTTTTATGTTTTGAAGATAAAAAAACATTTTGATAATTTGATAAAACCAAGGATTTCATTTTTGATTTTTTTTTTTTTGATTTTTTTTTCTTGCTCACAAATTTTAAGATTTCTGCTTCTTTAGGTTAATATTTTAATAGTTTTACACTTTACTTTTAATAAAACTTGAGCTGATTTGCATCAAATTATGATTGTTTGAATCAGTTTTTTAGGAGGTGAAAAAAGTTAACAAAACTTAGTTTTGACTCAACATAAGAGTCACAAATTTTTCATTTCCTTTATATCTATTAATAAATAATAATCAGAGTTATAAAATATATAAAACGGTAAATGTAATAGACACAAAGCAATGTAGTGCTTTCTGATTTTTTATTTCTTATGCATATACTTTCTTTTAAGCTATCATTAAAATTTTTATGTTTTTTAATAAAACAGAAAATCATAATACCAAAAATAACAAAAAATATCAAAAGAGTTCTCAGGCATTTACTACTACTGAATTATAAACGGTAAATGATAAAAGTGTAAAGTAAGAAATTTTTCTGGAATTTTCTAATTTTTACACTAAAATTTTCGGACTCTCAACCTCGGACAAACAAAAAATCAATATTTTTTGTATTTTTTTATGTCCAGTTGCCATTGAAAAATGTAAAAACTTCATGTGAAAATTATAAATTAAAAAATATTAACTACTTTTTTTAGACTCCGGACGAAAAAAAATTTCTGACTGGGAAACATCAAAACTAAATTTTATTTATTAATTTTATAAACTTACAATAAAAAATCCTGGTTCCATATGGGATCTGCACCTTTGACAGCTTGAGTTGTTGTTTTGACATTTTGGACTTTGAGTATGACATAAGTATTAAATTGTGATGCTTGATCACCCACGTATTTTGCGCATTTGACTGAAAATATATAAAAAAAATAAAAATTTGTAAAAAAATGTTGAAAATTTTTTTTTCAAGTTTTGAAGCTTTTAGGTCATTGAAGTTTCCTGATTTCATAGAAAAAATTTCTATCGTAGTAGCTATCGTTTCGAGAAGATGCAGCGAAGTGCATACGACAATCGTGAAAATAAAAATCATGCGTAGTTAGAAGTTTTTTTTGTTGCATATCGTCGTAAATTCACGAAAATTTGTAAAACAGAGATTTCAATTATAGAAGCAAAGACTAAACTTTTTGTAATTATGCAAAAAAGTTTTTTTTTTACAGAAAATCAATTTTTAATTGAAATATTTAAAACAGAATTTTATAAAATTGTGAAAAATTTAATTTTTTAATAATTTGTTAATGAATGTTAAATAATCTAAGCGTATTGAGTTTGAACAGCAAAATCCAACTTAAAAACATTTTAAATAATTTTTTACTTAAAATCGAAGATTATTGTTACGAGATTTCAATAAAAAATAAAAAACAAAAATTTAATGAAGTTTTTTGATTGAATTTAAATATTTTTATTTTCGCAATTTATTTGGTAGTAAGGCTAAATACTCATTTATAAATATTTTAAAAATTCTTTAATAAAAAAATAAATTATAAGTAAAAAATTCTAAATAATTTTTAAAAACAATCTCCTTCCTTCCTATATTCATTCTACAACACGAAAATGACGATGTAAATCACCGATTTCTTACGAATGTCATAGAGATGTAAATTTTAGTCCTGCGTAATTTTAAATTTTCATTTCGTTTCGTAAATGCATTTTGTAGAAAGTTCATTCAACTAGTTGCATTCGTACAGTCAAGTGTTTTAAACCAATTTTACAAGTTTGGTTAAAAAGTGCATAAAATAATTTTCTATAAAAATAAAACTTTTTGAAGGTGGTGAAAATAGAAAATAAAATTCATTCAATTTTTGATAAAAATTTTATATTTTTTAAAAATACAGGATGAATGAGGAAATGCCAGGAAACATAATTACACCACGAGTAAGAGCTAGAAATAATCTATCGATGCTAAGATGCAAAATATTGGCCATTGTTACTGGAATCATTGTCATTCTGGTTTTTCTTTCTTAGTGTGCTTTTTATGGAGTTTTTTCTTGAAAAGTCACTCATCAAAAGATGAAACAAAAGCCATGAGAAATTTTAACACCATGACATATGGAAGCTACATGATGAATCCACTAAATTTCCAAAAAAATATTCATTATAATGTTTTGAAGAAAGTCATTAAGAAATCTCAATAAACTTGATTAAAAGCACAGTAATGTGTAATTCGTGCAAAGAATAATAATTTTTGAATTTTTTTTATCTTTCAGAACTTTAATCACTTTTCAGGTTGTATTTTGAATTATTGTCGCGTATTTCATATGTTTCTCAATATTACTAATATGAAATTCTGATTCTGAGTTGGAATCATGTAAATTTTTGATAAGAAAGTTATATGAAAACTTTCAAAGTCATAGTAAGGTGAGACCTATGAAAAATTGAAAAAAAAATTCAACAATCTTGGAAATAATTCTGTTAAATATTTTACAATGTTTTACATCAGAATTAAAAAAATTTTTATTAAATATTTTATCATAACTATTGCAAAAATCTCATAAGATTTAAATAACTTTAGTAGACTTTTTTTTTCAAAAGAATGTTTATAAATTAAATTTTGTAAGAAAATCAAAAGATGAATTTCTACTTAATAAAACCTTATTATCTCTTTTTTTAACATATCCACGAATAAAAGTATCACAACAGATAAAAATAAATTTACCAGCCGGTTATGTTATAAAGTAAATTATTAAAAAAATTGTTCTGGTAGAAAAACTTAATGCAAGTCTTTTCTGCATATTTTTGTATCAAGTTTTTACTTTTATATTATTAAAAATTGATTTGTAAATGGAAATTTACGAAAGCGCTTTTTTTGATTTACAGAGTGAAATATTTGAGATTAAACTTTAAAATTAAACATAAAAGCAAAGTTGCTTCATTTTGAAGAAATATTTATATTTCTCTCGTATCTATGCCTGCAAGAGTATAAGAAAATTGAAAAACTTAGTGAGTCATAGACGTTGATAGAAAGTAATAAACTTTTATCAATAAAATGATATGACAACTTAATCATTTTTGCTCCTATCTTACTTCTTCTATCAGTTCACATCGAATAAAATAGGGATTGACAGTTAAAAATAGAATATAGCAAGTCCTCAAATTTACAACCCCAGAAATCAAGAAATTTCAAAGCTTGAGCTTTTAAATTAATGCAGAAAAGAAAATACGACGAAGATTTCGAACACAACTGACAAATCTCGTGATTTTATTAAATATAATTGTTGAAAAATAACGAATGTCATGTTGCATACGAAGCAATGATATTCAAATTTTACATAGTCCACATTTTAAAATGAACCAATGGGAAATCGTCGAAATATAGTTTTGTGATATGAAATAGGAAATCAAAGAAATATTATCGAAAATCTAAAGTAGATTACACACGACTGTCATCAAGAAAACTTAAATTTTTGTCATGCGTAATTTCAAATTTATATATTTTACTGTTGCAATAGTTACAAGTATTTAATGCATAAGATTTTCATAAAATCAACTAGTTGCATCTCAACTCTCGGAAGAAGAAGAAGTTAAAGCAGAGCTTTTTGGAAGTTTTTTTACGAAAAAAGTTGTAAGAAAAATTTTAATAAAATTAAACTTTAAATGAAAGTTAAAATTTTAATTTTAAAAATATTTTTAGTAAATCATCAGTGGACAAGAAAATATTGAAACAAAAAAAACTTATATTTTCTGAATTTGTCAGAAGACAGAGAGTATGTAGAAAAAAATTTATAATGAAATTTTTAAAAGTTCTTTTTTGTCTGTTTTAGAATTGAAGTGGTGAAGAATTTCTTCAAAATCTTTAAAAGTTATGGAAGCGAATGAAAATGATAATCGCAACATATTTAACAGCGCAACATCTTGCATATTTGTTGTATTGATTCTATTCAGTGTGATTTTATTCATAACTTTCATCATCACATTGACTTTATTTTTAAACGATGATAAAATTTCAATATTTTTAAAGTTTCTTAAAGTAATTGAAGATTCAACCAATCCAACGGATTTACCCACTTTTCGTGATGATTAAACGACATCAAAAATTTCACCCTAAAAAATTAATTTGATGAAAACTTAAATTTGGAAAAAGAGTATTTTTGTTCAAAATTTAAAATCAATAAAAACAAAAGCATCAAATCTGTTAAGAAAAGAATTGGAAAATAAAAATTTTAAGTTCAAAATTGATACGAATTTTGTTTTTAATAAAATAGATTTTCAGAGGAAATTTACAGTTTTAACTAAGGCAAAAATAATATTAAAAGGAATTTTTTTATTAAACAATTTATTTCTAATATAATGCTGTAATTGTCTTCATATAAATAAAATTAGAATGACTTTTTTATAATTTTTTTTGTGAACTTAAATATTTAAAAACTTTAAATTCATTTTAAAGCATTTAAATCAAGGCCTGAGAACTCTTTGATCCGAGTTTGATTTTTTTTGATCCGAGATCAAACTGGGATCAAAAAAAATCAAACTCGGATCAAAAAAATTAAACAGGAATCAAAAAAATCAAACTCGGATCAAAAAAAAATCAAAAACTCGGATCAAAGAGTTCTCAGGTCTTGATTTAAATATTGCTTCAGCTTCGTTGGCATTTAAAATAATCGTGTTGTTAGATAAACAATTTCATTAGAAATGAAAAAGATACTTTCATATTTCAATCCAAAAGTTCATTACTTTTTAAATATAAAAGCAGAATTTGTAAATTTTACTTAAGAAATTTTTCTGCTACTTAAGTTCTTTATATTTGCTAAGTACTTCTTCTGGGAAATTCAATATTGTGAAAAAAATAAGCTTCTTTTTGCTGTAAATATATCAACAAACAATTTTCCGTGAAATTTATTTTCAAATGTGGGAGTGTTTTAAAAAATAAATAAAAATTTACCACTAATATCTAGAAAATCCTTAAAACAAAATTTAAATGAAACAATTCAAGATAACTTTAACCATGCATATGTAATCTAAATAAATTAAAATAATGAAGTGATGGTATTAATGATAAATTCCTTTTTATGGTGATTAACGATAATAAATGATTTTTTATCATTTTTCTGATTATACCTGTATTTGCTTTGTTACTTAAATAAAGCTTTAAAGTTAGTAAAAAGTCACTAAATATCTATAAACTAAAAATTTATAATTATTTATTTACTATAAAAAATCTTGATTAAAATTTTTTAAATTTAAAATCACGAAGCTTTAAAAATTTATAAAAATAAAATAAAATAAACGAAATTCAACAAAATGTAAATTTTAATCATGCGTAGTTTTTAAATCTTATATTTTGTTGTTGGAGAAGATGCAAATATTGCACATCGCTGTGACACATTCGATTAGTTGCATTTCAACCCTCATCAAAAGAAGAAGTTTAAGGAAAGCTTTGTGCAAATATTTTTTGTGGAAAAAAGGTGAAAATTGTGAAAAATTTAAAACCTAGTAAGAAGCAAAAATCATAAAAATATTTTAAAATTTTAAAAATAATTTATAATATACAGAGTCAGCATAATAAGAAAAATCTTCAAGGATATGATAGCAGTACGACTCAGAGCTCGTCACAACCGCAGACTCATGAAATATAAGGCTATAATAATCTTATTAGCTTCCATTATTGCAGCTATAGTTATAATTTGGATTTTCACAACATGTGAAGAAAATTTGGGTATATTAGATACAAAACTACAACATCCTAAATTCGTCACATATAAATGTAACATGATAGAAAACTTGCAAAAAAACGTCAATGAAACTCAAATAAATTAAATTTCTTAACTGTCGAGTTTTTTTTATTTTAAAACAAAAAATAACAAAATTGGTTTGTATTTTATTTCTCCCTTTAAAACATTAAATTTTAAGTTCTTAAAATTTTGGATAATTTTCTAAAAAAATTCAAAGAGACTGAAAAAATTTAGATTTTTTAACGCCAAAATAAAAAATTTTGAATTGTTTATTTAAAAGAAATTATTTAAATAAAATTTTAAGTTAGAAAAGAACTTTTGTCGTTGTGTAATTTCTGATTGATTTTCAGTAAAAAAGAGCAACCATAAGCAAATGTATTACAAGACAAAAATTACAAATGATTACAAGATGACTGAAATTGACGTTTTGTAATGAGATGAAAATTGACTATGAAGAATACAAAATAGATTTTTGATAAGCAAATTTTAAGACTCTATTTGTAGTTGATAAAAGTTGATCAAAGCATTTGACTGTCAGTGTTTTCGATAAAATGATTAATATGCAATTATTATAATATTTAATCAGTTTTCAGGAGTAATTTACAGATAGGATGTTGATTTTCAAATTAAATCACATCATCAACAATCCTTTGGGTTGAGGAGATTTCAAATAGCCAGATGAGTATCTGATTGTATAGCAAAAAGTGCTAGGCTTGACTCACACTCAGTTTTGAAATGTCAACATGTCTCTTTATTGTTTAAATTACATTAGGTTTATTTGTATTATCAAAAACACTAGCTTTATATTGCTCTAAATAACTATGATAAAACTGACAGATTATAAAACCGCATATTTCAATTTATTAAAACAGTAATGTAGTTTTACTAGGTAAGATTAATTAATATGGCTGAATAACTTAAAAGATAAACTTCTAATGTGCACAGAAATTAATATTTCTTTCAAAATCAAATAGGAATACAAAATTTATAAGATAAAAATTCAATTCGCACGGGTCTAGTTTCACTGGACAATACAAAAAAATTAAAATTTTTTCAAAGATTGAAAACTTTTATAAGAAACCAAATATAATTTTTATTTGCATGCTGCATGTATAAAAAATAATAAAATTTTGTGTATTCAGTTATTCTTCATATATATATATATATTTTTTTTTTGAATATTTAAAAACGTTTTCATTTTTCCTATAAATTTTTTAGTTGCTAGAAGTTCTTACTGAAAGGTTAATGAAATATGTTAATTAAAACTCTTAATTAAGTTGCAGGCTGTTACTTGCAGTTTTTTATTTACATTTCTTTGAATTTCTATCGACTAATTAGATTTTATTTGATTGTAGCTTCAAGTAATTTTTTAATGATGCTATTTACATGACGACTTTTAAAGAATGAAATCTCAAAACTTGAATTGCTGAGATTGAAAATTATATTGTTGTACAATAAAAAATTTCTATTGAAAAAGGAATTTACATTTTCTTACATTTTATCATAGTTTTCTTTTCTTCACTGATGAGACTTAAGTGGAAAAATATTGCACTTTGCAGTATCTGCTAATTAGCATTCACGACATTACTTGCTTGCATTTATCGACGTCTTATTTTTATTGTCGCGGTACACGACTTATGGAATTTAGAATTGTACTTGTACGTGACCAATTGTTTAGTGAAGTGATTTATATATATATTTTTGAATTTATTTTTATGATTACAATGTGAAAACTAAATAAATAAAAGAAAAATCTCTATTGAAAATGATGACAAGACAAGGTATTTGCTAATTAGTATTCATGGAATCGATACTTTCTTGAATGCATTTACTAATATATTTATTATTATTGTGAAAGAATTAAGAAATGTAGTTGTACGTGATGAAGTAGAAACAATTATTAATAAACGGAATTAAATAAAAAGAGAAATTTTTTATTTAAAGATTTAAGTTTCAAATTTCTTCATATAAAACCAATTGCATACGAATTACTTTTTATTTCAATAAAATTGTTTGAATATAACAGAAATTTTGTCAAAAATAAACGAATGTATGTACGAAAGTAAACTTTAGTAAACATGAGTCAAAAAAGATTATCAAGGAATGTTTTAAAATGCAAGGACAAGAAAAGGTAAAGTTTATTACACCAGTTCTGATTTATTTTTAAAAAACCTTCACATTTAAAGTTTTTTTATTTTCTTCATTTCATAAGTTAAATACATTTATTTATAAAATAGTTGAGTTTTTAAAAATGTTCATTAATATTGCTCATCTATCTTATCTTTATATTTGACGTAAATGATACATAAACGATAATTTCTTTTTTTGTTGTCATACATATCACATTTCATGCATATTAAATTATTGTTGTTTAATGAAATGAAAATTAATTTTTAAATCACAATCATCTCTCAAAAAAAGAACTATGTTGAGGTTATAGAAAGAATTTTTTAGTATTATCTTAATGAATAATAGAAATAATTTACGTTTAGCACGACTCATCAAATCAAAATCTTCTAGTTTGGATTAAGATGAAAAAAAATAAAAATTTCTAATTGGTTCGCTTACATAAGTTACAAATTTATAATTTAATTGAATTTACAGTTTAATAAACTGTTTTAAAGCTGAAATTTTTTTTAAGGTTTAAAAACGCATTGATAATAAATTTTACTAGCTTGTGTGAATTCATTGCCTAATATTTCTTAACATTTTATAAAATGTCTGTCAATATCGTCTCTTTAGTTTAAACGAACATAAATTCAATCCAATGTGAAGTTAAATTTTTAACAAAATCATTTTTTCTTATAATTATTTTACAACATGAACATAACGAGGTGAATAACCGATCTTTCACAAATGACATAGTGATATAAATCGTAGTTCTGCGTAATTTTAAATTTTCATTTCGTTTCGTAAATGCATTTTGTATAAAGTTCATTCAATCTAGGGTTGCATTCGTACAGTCAAGTGTTTCAAACCAATTTTACAAGTTTGGTTAAAAAGTGCAGGAAATAATTTTCTACAAAATAAAACTTTTAGAAGGTGGTGAAAATAAAAATAAAAATTTATTAAAATTTTGAATAATTTTTATATTTTTTAAAATACAGGATGAATGAGGAAATGCCAGGAAACATAATTACACCCGAGTAAGAGCTAGAAATAATCTATCGATGCTAAGATGCAAAATATTGGCCATTGTTACTGGAATCATTGTCATTCTGGTTTTTTTTCTTCTTGTGTGCTTTTTATGGAGTTTTTTCTTGAAAAGTCACTCATCAAAGGATGAAGCAAAAGCCGTGGAAAATTTCAACACCATGACATATGGAAGCTACATGATGAATCCATTAATTTTTCAAAAAAACATTAAATATAGTGTTTTGAAGAAAGTCATTAAGAAATCTCAATAAATTTGATTAAAAGCACAATAAGAAAAAGTTTGTGCACAAGAATAATTTTGAATTTTTATCTTTCATTATTTCAGACTGATTTTAAACACAAGTAGCTTTATATCAATTCATATATTTAAATTTTAAATAAAAGAAGTTTTTCCTCATAATAGGAACAAAATTTTTACATTTTTGTTGTTTAAAAACACATTTGTAAATTGATACGTATTATGCATTTCATTTTAGATTTAAAAGTGTAGAAACTTTTTAGAGGAAAAACTTTTCTATTTATAATGAAAGCAAACTAATTTCATTTTCAGAAAATATTTTTGATACTCTCGTCTCTATGCCTGCATGTGCATAAGTAAATTGAAAAGCATAGGAAATCATAAACTTTATTAATAAGCTTTTACCAACAATTTGAAATGACAAACATTTTTTGATTTAAAGTGACTCGTACACATCTTAAAAATCAGAGGTTGTCAAATAAAAACTTAAAGTAGCATATTTTCATTTTGACAGGCCAACCTCTTTTACATTCGAAGAAATATACGATGAGTATAACTGACTCATCCAATAAATGCAATTTTATATAAAGAACAATTAACATGTTGGATACGTAACTATGACATTTTTATTTCATTTAATCTACATTTTATAATGAGCCAATGAAAAATCGTTGAAAAAATAGTTTTGTAATATGAAATAGAATATCGAAGGATTCACATTAAAAAAATTTTTAAAATAAGACTCGATGCAACGAAGATTACACGACTGTCATCGTAAGTCGCTGTAATTTTTTTTTGCCATGCGTACTTTTGATTTTTTACATATTGTTGTTGTTGAAAATGAAATTATTGCTCATAATTGTGACACATTCAACTAGTTGCATCTCAACCCTCGGCAGAAGCAGAAGAAGTTAAAGCAGAGATTTTTGGAAGTATTTTGTGGAAAAAAAATTATAAAAACTTGTAATAGAATAAAATTTTAGTTTATTGCAAAATTTAAATAAAAAATAATTTCAGTGAACCATAAGTGAACAAGGAAAATTTAGAAGCAGAAGTTTTAAAATTTTTCTGAATTTGTCAGAAGACATAAAGTGAAAAAGTAAGAAAAATAATTTTTAAAGTGAAATTTAATAAATTAAAAATTTTTTCTTTCGATAAACATTTAAAATTAAAAAGGTTCTTCAACATCTTTAAAAATCATGGAGGCAAACGATAATGAAAACCAAAATAATCGCAGCATGTTTGGAAACACTTGCATTTTTGCTTCAATATTTTTATTTATGGCTTTGATTATATTAATTTTATACCTAGTAGAAAATCGAGTTTTAAATTTTCATTCGGTAAATGAAGATCCAACAAAACCAACGGATTTACCCACTTTTCGTGATGATTAAACGGGATCAAAAATTTCACATTAAAAATAATTTTGATGAAAATTTAAATTGGGAAAAAGAGTATTTCTGTTCAAAATTTTAAAACAATAGAAACTAAACCAACAACAATAAAATTGGAAAATAAAAATTTAAGTTCAAAATCGATTTCAATTGTGTTTTTAATACAATTAATTTTTCAGGAAAGATTTAGTTTTAATTAATATAAAAAGTGATTTAAAAAATCCACTTATTTTACAAAATTCAATTCTTATAATGCTAAAATTGACTTTATATATTATCCTATTTGAAAAAAAGTACTCACTCTTTGAAAAATAATTTTTATAAAAGAAATAATTTTAAATAA
This sequence comes from Polypedilum vanderplanki, assembly GCA_018290095.1. Classification (NCBI taxonomy): domain Eukaryota; kingdom Metazoa; phylum Arthropoda; class Insecta; order Diptera; family Chironomidae; genus Polypedilum; species Polypedilum vanderplanki. Next base: position 7,321,634 of record CM031382.1, read on the forward strand.
AAGGAGATGTTGATTTACAAATTAAAACATATATCCAAAATAATAATTTGAATTCGAATAAGTCAATTTATTAGTTTTTTTTTAATTTATTGGTATGAGCATCTGATTGTCAAGCAAAAGGCGAGACTCAAATAATATTTAGTCTTGATATGTCAATAAGTCTTTTTTTTAATGTTTACTAAATGAGTTTATTTGTTTTTTTTTTAAATTTTCAACTTTTTTATGCTTTACCAGAAATGACATAATTTCAAATTATTAATACAGTAATGTAATTTAACTAGATATAAGGTGTTATTATGATTAAATTTTATTTTAAAATGCAAAATTTTCAAAGTTTTGAATCAGTATGAAAAATATTTTTTAAAAATTATCAATTGCGTAATGAAATAAAAGCAAACAACGTTGTTAAAAGAACAAGTATTTCTGTGATATTTTAGGACTTTAAACACAAATAACTTTTTACAAATAAGTAGATTAAAAACTGTGGAGACGATCATTAAGTAGGTGTCATTTTCAGTCATGCATAATTATAATTTTTAGCGCATTTTTGCAAAAAATACGATATTAGGCTCACGATGGCTGGCTGGCTGGCTGGCTGTGTGTGACAGTCATAATTCGACAACAGTAAGTCGTGAAGAGTTGGTTGATAGCTTGTTAGAAAGGTATTGACGTCAAATCGGTAAGCCATCAAAAGAGTTTTTTTGGGTAAGTGTTGACCTAAGGGTGGTCCACCACATACATGTCCATCACATGGATCAAAAGTGATATTTTTAAAAATCTTAGAATTGTTGCCAGAAAATAACACTAAAAGTATGTGAAATTTTGTTACCAAACATACTGATCTGTTAGGCAAAAAATGCGCTCTAATCGTCCAACCATCCAAGGTGTCGAGATTGATATATTTTTTGATTTGTTATTGCAATAAAATCAAATACTGCAAATAATGGTATAATATTTTATTAGTTGCAAACCAACCTTCGAAATTGTCAGGAGTATTTTGTGACAAGAAAATTTGAAAAAGGTAAACAAGAACTCTTTTAATTAAAAAGAAGTACATCAAAACTGCTTTATTAAACCAAATCAAATTGTATTAAAAAATTATTTTTTAAAATTTTTGAAATTTTCATTTTAAATAAATTAAATCAGGTGAAATTACACAAATAAATTTAATTTTTTTATAATTTTAAAACGACTTAAACTATCATATAAGTAAGTTTAGCCAAAAGTGCTTTTATTAAACTCAAAAAAGATTATGTTAGCCAATAAAACATGCTCTCTTTGTGTTTATATGAAATAATAAAAGTATTTGATTTTTAGAGCTTTCAGCTGTCTTTTATAAATATTAAATGTAAGTATTCAATCTTTTGATGTAAATAGCACATGAAGTTGCCATTTAAAAATATTTTTTAATTTTTTTAGTGATTCAAAATGACTGAAAATGACATTTTTCTTAAGGTTATTGAACTATACATATAAAATGAAATCTTTTAAAACTATTAGTTTTAATTTTTTATTCATGACGCTCAAGTACGCAGTAATTTCGGTAAACTTAATTTATTGAAAATACTATTCCTCTACTGTTCAGTTAATTTCGAAAGAAAAATTTAGAATTTTTATCGTCAATCAAATAAAAAACAAAATTAATCTTCTTTTTCACCATAGGATACGAATGACGTTAATTTATGGAAAACTTTTTATGCATTTCATTTGATTTTTATTCCTTTTTATAGAAATTTTTATAATAATTTGATATGCACAACAACAATTTAATAAAACTGAGATTTCTGTAGGGTAAAATATGCTAATTAATTAGATGAAAATTTATTTTAAATATTATTTTCCAATTTCAGAACAAATCTTACAACATAAATGATGGATATTAATTGCATTTTAGTAAAATGTAATACAAGACAGGAACAAAATAATGCACATTTTTTCAAATTGTGATATGTCTGGTTGTTAAATTATATTCTGGAGTCTTGATTAATATCCAGCGTTATATTAAAATTTTAATTCTTTGAATTCATACTTTTATGTAAAAATTTTGTAATAAACGCCGAAATCGTTCAGGTATAAAAATTGACACTAACAATTTTTTAGTCATTGTTTGTATGCATTATTTTATTTCAGAAAACTTCAAAGTAACTTTTTAAACTCATTTGAAAAATAATAATTTCAACAAAATAGAAACATCAAAAGGTTCATGTTGAATTTCATTTAGAAAAAAAATTAAAAAAAAAAATACAAATTATATGGATGTATGCATTTTACAAACTTCTCATTAATGTATTATAAAAGGAACTGACTATTGTTAGTTTGTGATATTTATGCTAATTAAATAATAAATTTTTAATTTGGTTTTCTTGCTTTTTATTCTTTGCTTCAAAAATTCTTTTTTTCTACAAATAAAAGTTTTGACCCCTTCAGATTTGTACATTTTCATAATTTTATTCAAAAGAAAAAAATTGTCTTTTTTTAAATTTATCTGATGAAAAATTTGTCAGACGCACAAAGAAAAATACCAGGCCTTTGTACTGATTACTTTCGTGTAACTTTTTATGCTTTTTTGATTATCATTTAAAGTTACTATCCCGATAATTACAAAATATTCTTGAAGGCCATGTAGCACGTCGAAAAAATAAATGATAAATAAATCAACATTAGAAATGAAAATTGATGTCTTTTAAAGCTTTAAGTTTCAAAAACTCACCACACAAATGTGAGTAAGAGTGATGTAAGTTCTATTAATTAAGCTTTTTAAAGTATTTCATTTTTAAAAATTGAATTTAAAAACTGATATTTTTGTTTATAATAAGTTGAAATTCTGATTCTGACTCAAAAAATAATAATAGTGTTTTATTTTTAAGACTTCAAAAAACGTTTGATATTTTAATAAACTGTTAAGCTCTTTTACTATTACTACAAATTATAGAAAAATAAATTAAAATTGAATTATAGTGTTCTTCCTTCCTTTGAATTTTCTCTCAAATTTGAACTTATCTTCTTATCTTAACATGACCTAAAAATTAAAGAATTTACAAACTAAAGTAAAAATAAACAAGAATAAAAACGTAACGAAATTTATATTATGTAACATATTTTTATAAAAATTTTTTTTTAATAATTCAAAATCTAAATAACTAAACAAATCTTAAACACTGCTTAGAGTTAGTATTAGCAATAAAAATTAGTGTCAAAAAGTAACCTGGCTATATGCAGTAATAAATATTTTTAACTAAGCAGCTGAGGAAGCTGCGGTGGCCATTTAAGAGCTTTTTTACTTTGGTTAAAATTATATACACATTTTTTAAACTTACTTTTATAAATACTATGTGAAGACTAAATAAATAAAAGAACAAGAAAAATTTTCTATTGAAAAAGGAATTTACATTTTCTTACATTTTATCATAGTTTTCTTTTCTTCACTGGTGAGACTTAAGTGGAAAAATATTGCACTTTGCAGTATCTGCTAATTAGCATTCACGACATTACTTGCTTGCATTTATCGACGTCTTATTTTTATTGTCGCGGTACACGACTTATGGAATTTAGAATTGTACTTGTACGTGACCAATTGTTTAGTGAAGTGATTTATATATTTTTTTTGAATTTATTTTTATGATTACAATGTTAAAACTAAGTAAATAAAAGAAAAATCTCTGAAAATGATGACAAAACAAGGTATTTGCTAATTAGTATTCATGGAATCGATACTTTCTTGAATGCATTTACTGATATATTTATTATTATTGTGAAAGAATTTAGAAATGTAGTTGTACGTGATGAAGTAGAAACAATTATTAATAAACGGAATTAAATAAAAAGAAAAAATTTTTATTTAAAGATTTAAGGTCCAAATTTCTTCATATAAAACCAATTGCATACGAATAACATTTTATTTCAATAAAATTGTATGAATATAACAGAAATTTTGTCAAAAATAAATGAATGTATGTACGAAAGTAAACTTTAGTAAACATGAGTCAAAAAAGATTATCAAGGAATGTTTTAAAATGCAAGGACGAGAAAAGGTAAAGTTTATTACACCAGTTCTGATTTATTTTTAAAAAACGTTCACATTTAAAGTTTTTTTATTTTCTTCATTTCATAAGTTAAATACATTTATTTATAAAATAGTTGAGTTTTTAAAAATGTTGATTAATTTCGCTCATCTTATCTTTATATTTGACGTAAATGATACATAAACGATAATTTCTTTTTTTTGTCATACATATCATAATCTATGCATATTAAATTATTGTTGTTCAATTAAACGAAGATTAATTTTCAAATCACAATCATCTCTCAAAAAAAGAACTATGTTGAGCTTATGGAAAGAATCTTTTAGTATTATCTTAACGAATAATAGAAATAATTTACGTTTAGCATGACTCATCAAATCAAAATCTTCTAGTTTGGACTAAGGTGAAAAAAACAAAAATTTCTAATTGGTTCGCTTACATAAGTTACAAATTTGTAACTTAATTGAATTTACAGTTTAATAAACTGTTTTAAAGCTGAAATTTTTCATTAAAGTTTAAAAAAGCATTGATAATAAATTTTACTAGCTTGTGTGAATTCATTGCCTAATATTTCTTAACATTTTATAAAATGTCTGTCAATATCGTCTCTTTAGTTTAAACGAACATAAATTCAATCCAATGTGAAGTTAAAATTTTAACAAAATCATTTTTTCTTATAATTATTTTAAAACATGAAAATAACGAGGTGAATAACCGATCTTTCACGAATGACATAGTGATGTAAATTTTAGTCCTGCGTAATTTTAAATTTTCATTTCGTTGTATAAATGCATTTTGTAGAAAGTTCATTCAACTAGTTGCATTCGTACAGTCAAGTGTTTCAAACCAATTTTACAAGTTTGATTGAAAAGTGCATAAAATAATTTTCTATAAAAATAAAACTTTTTGAAGGTTGTGAAAATAAAAAATAAAAATTTATTTAAATTTTGATAAAATTTATATATTTTTAAAAATACAGGATGAATGAGGAAATGCCAGGAAACATAATTACACCACGAGTAAGAGCTAGAAATAATCTATCGATGCTAAGATGCAAAATATTGGCCATTGTTACTGGAATCATTGTCATTCTGGTTTTTTTTCTTCTTGTGTGCTTTTTATGGAGTTTTTTCTTGAAAAGTCACTCATCAAAAGATGAAGCAAAAGCCGTGGAAAATTTCAACACCATGACATATGGAAGCTACATGATGAATCCATTAATTTTTCAAAAAAACGTTAAATATAGTGTTTTGAAGAAAGTCATTAAGAAATCTCAATAAATTTGATTAAAAGCACAATAAAGAAAAGTTTGTGCACAAGAATAATTTTTGAATTTTTATCTTTCATTATTTCAGACTGATTTTAAAGCAAGTATCAATTAATTATTTAAATTTTAAATAAAAGAAGTTTTTCCTCATATATGGAACAAAATTTTTACATTTTTGTTGTTAAAAACACATTTGTAAATTGATACGTATTGATGCATTTCATTTTAGATTTAAAAGTGTAAATTTTTAGAGGAAAAACTTTTCTATTTATAATGAAAGCAAACTAGTTTCATTTTCAGAAAATATTTTTGATACTCTCGTCTCTATGCCTGCAAGTGCATAGGTAAATTGAAAAGCATAGGAAATCATAAACTTTATTAATAAGCTTTTTACTAACAATTTGAAATGACAAACATTTTTTGATTTAAAGTGACTCGTACACATCATAAAAATCAGAGGTTGTCAAATAAAAACTTAAAGTAGCAAATTTTCATTTTGACAGGCCAACCTCTTTTACCTTTGAAAAAATATACGATGAGTATAACTGTCTCATCCAATAAATGCAATTGTATATAAAGAACAATTAACATGTTGGATACGTAACTATGACATTTTTATTTCATTTAGTCTACATTTTATAATGAACCAATGAAAAATCGTTGAAAAAATAGTTTTGTAATATGAAATAGAATATCGAAGGATTCACATTAAAAAATTTTTAAAATAAGACTCGATGCAACGAAGATTACACGACTGTCATCGTAAGTCAATGTAATTTTTTTTTGCCATGCGTACTTTTGATTTTTTACATATTGTTGTTGTAGAAAATGAAATTATTGCTCATAATTGTGACACATTCAACTAGTTGCATCTCAACCTCGGCAGAAGCAAACAAATTAAAGCAGAGCTTTTAGGAAGATTTTTGTGGAAAAAAATTATAAAAACTTTGTAATAGAATAAAATTTTAGTTTAATGTCAAAATTTAAAAAAAAATAATTTCAGTGAACCAAAGTGAACAAGGAAAATTTAGAAGCAGAAGTTTTTAAATTTTTCTGAATTCGTCAGAAGACAGAAAGTGAAAAAGTAAGAAAAATAATTTTTAAAATAAAATTTAATAAATAAAAAATTCTTTCTTTCGATAAACATTTAGAATTAAAAAGGTTCTTCAACATCTTTAAAAATCATGGAGACGAATAATAATGAAAACCGAATAATCGCAGCAACTTTGGAAACACTTGCATTTTTGCTTCAATAATTTTATTTATAATCATGGCTTTGATTATATTAATTTTATACCTAGTAGAAATCGAGTTTCAAATTTTCATTCGGTAAATGAAGATCCAACAAAAACCAACGGATTTACCCATTTTTGTGATGATTAAACGACATCAAAAATTTCACATTAAAAATTTAATTATCATCAAAGTGTAAATTTGGAAAAAAAGTTTTTAGTTCAAAATTTTAAAACAATAGAAATTAAACACAAACAATAAAATTGGAAAATAAAAATTTAAGTTCAAAATCGATTTCAATTTGTGTTTTAATACAATTAATTTTTCAGGAAAGATTTAGTTTTAATTAAGATAAAAAGTGATTTTAAAAATCCACTTTTTTTACAAAATTCAATTCTTATAATGCTGAAATTGACTTTATATATCATTTTTTGAAAAAAAAATACTCACTCTTTTAATAATAATTTTTTGAAGAAATAATTTTAAATAAAAGGAGGTGTTGATTTAAAAATTAAATCATATATCCAAAATTATAATTTGAATTTAAATAAGTCAATTTATTAGTTTTTTTTTAATTCGTTAGTATGAGTATCTGATTGTCAAGCAAAAAGTGAGACTCAAAATATATTTAGTCTTGATATGTCAATAAGTCTTTTTTTAATGTTCACTAAATGAGTTTATTTGTTTTTTTTTTAATTTTCAACTTTTTTATGCTTTATCAGAAATGACATAATTTTAAATTATTAATGCAGTAATGTAATTTAATTAGATATAAGGTGTCATTATGATAGAATGTCGTCATCAACTTTTTGTTTATTTTAGAGAATGTATTTCAAATATGCTCAAAATCTTGAGCGGAGATTCTTTGAAACAAAAAATGTTCATTGTTTAAAACTTTTGTCTTTTTTATAGTAAATCGCTTCTGATGTTTTCGTATTTTTAAATTTAAAAATTGCTAAAGATATTTTTTAAAATTTTATGAAATCGAATCTAATTAAAGTTTTATATTATAGTTGCAATTTCATTTCCATTTTTACAAATTTCTATCAAACAGAAAAAGAATGGAATTTTTAGTTATCATCGAATAATTAGACTTTATTTTGATTCCCAGTGAGAAATTTAGTCCGGATATTTCTAATATTTCCCCTTATCCGGACTAAATATAGTCCAACCGTCGATCTGAAAAAAATTTCTCACTGGGTTGCAGTTTTAAATAATATTCAATGATGTGATTTCTATACAGATTCTTAAGCAAAAAATGGAATAATTTTATTTTAAATGCAAAATTTACAAGGTTTTGAATCAGTATGAAATATATTTTAAAAATTATCATTTGCATAATGAAATAAAAGCAAACAGCGTTGTTAAAAAAAAGTATTTTTGTGATATTTTAGGACTTTGAACACAAATAACTTTTTACAAATAAGTAGATTAAAAACGGTGGAGACGATCATCAAGTAGGTGTCATTTTCAGTCATGCGTAATTATAATTTTTAACGCATTTTGCAATAAATAGGCTGTTATGTCTACGATGGCTGGCTCGCTGGCTGGCTGGGTGTGACAATAATAACTCGGCAACGGTAAGTCGTGAAGAGGTGATTGATAGCTTGTTAGAAAAGTCTTAACGTGTAGGTAAGCCATCAAAAGAGTTGTTGCCAGCAAAGTGGACCCAAGAGTGGTCCACCACATGCATGTCCATCACATGGACCAAAAATTTTTACCAAAATGTCTGAAAATGTATGAAACGTCGAAAAAACATGTCAGAAGTGATTTTTTTCTAAAAATCTTAGAATTGTTGCCAGAAAATACACAAAAAGTATGTGAAATTTTGTTACCAAACATACTGATCTGTTAGGCAAAAAATGCGCCCTAATAGTCCGACCATCCAAGGCGTCAAGATTTATAAATTTTTGATTTGTTATTGCAATAAAATCAAATATTGCAAATAACGGTATAATATTTCATTAGTTGCAAACCAACCTTTGAAAGTGACAGAAGTATTTTGTGATAAAAAAATTTGAAAAAGCTAAACAAGAACTCTTTTAAATAAAAAGAAGTACATCAAAACTGCTTTATCAAACGAAATCAAATTGTATTAAAAAATTATTTTTAAACTTTTGAAATTTTCATTTTAAATAACTCACATCAGGTGAAATTACACAAAAAATTTAATTCTTTTATAATTTCAAAACGACCTCAACTGTCATATAGTAAGTTTAGCCAAAAGTGCTTAATTAAACTCAATAAAGTTATTTTTAGTCAATAAACATGCTCTCTTTGTGTTTATAAAAATAATAAAAGTATTTGATTTTTAGAACTTTCGGCTGTCTTTTATAAATATTAAATGTAAGTATTCGATCTTTTGATGTAAATAGCACATGTTGTCATAAATAAAAAAAACAAAATTAATCTTCTTTTTCACCATAGGATACGAATGACGTTAATTTATGGAAAACTTTTCATACATTTCATTTGATTTTTATTCCTTTTTATAGAAATTTTTAAAATAATGTGATATGCACAATAACAATTTAATAAAACTGAGATTTCTGTAGGCTAAAATTTGGTAATTAATTAGATGAAAATTTATTTTTTTTTTATTTATATATATTTTTCAATTTCAGAACAAACCTTACAACATAAATGATGGATATTAAATTGCATTTCAGTAAAATGTAATGCAAGATAGGACAAAAATAATGCTCGTTTTTTCAAATTGTGATATGTCTGGTTGTTAAAATTATATTCTGACGAAACGTGGAGCATTGATAATGTCTAGCGTTATAATAAATTTTAATTCTTTGAATTCATACTTTTATGTAAAAATTTTGTAATAAACGCCGAAATCGTTCAGGTATAAAAGTTGTACAATTTTTTAGTCATTGTTTGTATGCATTATTTTATTACAGAAAACTTCAAGTAACTTTTTAAACTCATTTGAAAAATAATAATTTCAACAAATAGAAACATCAAAAGGTTCATGTTGAATTTCATTTAGAAAAAAAATTAAAAAAAAAAATACAAATTATATGGATGTATGCATTTTACAAACTTCTCATTAATGTATTATAAAAGGAACTGACTATTGTTAGTTTGTGATATTTATGCTAATTAAATAATAAATTTTTAATTTGTTTTTCTTGCTTTTTATTCTTTGCTTCAAAAATTCTTTTTTTCTACAAATAAAAGTTTTGACCCCTTCAGATTGTACATTTTCATAATTTTATTCAAAAGAAAAAAATTGTCTTTTTTTAAATTTATCTGATGAAAAATTTGTCAGACGCACAAAGAAAAATCACAGGCCTTTGTACTGATTACTTTCGTGTAACTTTTTATGCTTTTTTGATTATTATTTAAAGTTACTATCCCGATAATTACAAAATATTCTTGAAGGCCATGTAGCACGTCGAAAAAATAAATGATAAATAAATCAACATTAGAAATGAAAATTGATGTCTTTTAAAGCTTTAAGTTTCAAAAACTCACCACACAAATGTGAGTAAGAGTGATGTAAGTTCTATTAATTAAGCTTTTTAAAGTATTTCATTTTTAAAAAATGAATTTAAAAACTGATATTTTTGTTTATAATAAGTTGAAATTCTGATTCTGACTCAAAAAATAATAATAGTGTTTTATTTTTAAGACTTCAAAAAACGTTTGATATTTTAATAAACTGTTAAGCTCTTTTACTATTACTACAAATTATAGAAAAATAAATTAAAATTGAATTATAGTGTTCTTCCTTCCTTTGAATTTTCTCTCAAATTTGAACTTATCTTCTTATCTTAACATGACCTAAAAATTAAAGAATTACAAACTAAAGTAAAATAAACAAGAATAAAACGTAACGAAATTTATATTATGTAACATATTTTATAAAAATTTTTTTTAATAATTCAAAATTTAATAACTAAACAAATCTTAAACACTGCTTAGAGTTAGTATTAGCAATAAAAATTAGTGTCAAAAAGTAACTGGCTATATGCAGTAATAAATATTTTTAACTAAGCAGCTGAGGAAGCTGCGGTGGCCATTTAAGAGCTTTTTACTTTGGTTAAAATTATATACACATTTTTTAAACTTACTTTTATAAATACTATGTGAAGACTAAATAAATAAAAGAACAAGAAAAATTTTCTATTGAAAAGGAATTACATTTTCTTACATTTTATCATAGTTTCTTTTCTTCACTGGTGAGACTTAAGTGGAAAAAATATTGCACTTTGCAGTATCTGCTAATTAGCATTCACGACATTACTTGCTTGCATTTATCGACGTCTTATTTTTATTGTCGCGGTACACGACTTATGGAATTTAGAATTGTACTTGTACGTGACCAATTGTTTAGTGAAGTGATTTATATTTTTTTTTGAATTTATTTTTATGATTACAATGTTAAAACTAAGTAAATAAAGAAAAATCTCTGAAAATGATGACAAAACAAGGTATTTGCTAATTAGTATTCATGGAATCGATACTTTCTTGAATGCATTTACTGATATATTTATTATTATTGTGAAAGAATTTAGAAATGTAGTTGTACGTGATGAAGTAGAAACAATTATTAATAACGGAATTAAATAAAAAGAAAAATTTTTATTTAAAGATTTAAGGTCCAAATTTCTTCATATAAAACCAATTGCATACGAATAACATTTTATTTCAATAAAATTGTATGAATATAACAGAAATTTTGTCAAAAATAAATGAATGTATGTACGAAAGTAAACTTTAGTAAACATGAGTCAAAAAAATTATCAAGTAATGTTTTAAAATGCAAGGACAAGAAAAGGTAAAGTTATTACACAGTTCAGATTAATTTTTACAAAACGTTCACATTTAAAGTTTTTTATTTTCTTCATTTCATAAGCTAAATACATTTTTTTAAAAATAGTTGAGTTTTTAAAAATGTTGATTAATTTCGCTCATCTATCTTATCTTTATATTTGACGTAAATGATACATAAACGATAATTTCTTTTTTTTGTCATACATATCATAATCTATGCATATTAAATTATTGTTGCATTAACGAAGATTAATTTTCAAATCACAATCATCTCTCAAAAAAAGAACTATGTTGAGATTATAGAAAGAATTTTTTAGTATTATCTTAATGAATAATAGAAATAATTTACGTTTAGCACGACTCATCAAATCAAAATCTTCTATTTGGACTAAGGTGAAAAAAATAAAAATTTCTAATTGGTTCGCTTACATAAGTTACAAATTTGTAACTTAATTGAATTTACAGTTTTATAAACTGTTTTAAAGCTGAAATTTTTCATTAAAGTTTAAGAAAGCATTGATAATAAATTTTACTAGCTTGTGTGAATTCATTGCCTAATATTTCTTAACATTTTATAAAATGTCTGTCAATATCGTCTCTTTAGTTTAAACGAACATAAATTCAATCCAATGTGAAGTTAAATTTTTAACAAAATCATTTTTTCTTATAATTATTTTAAAACATGAAAATAACGAGGTGAATAACCGATCTTTCACGAATGACATAGTGATGTAAATTTTAGTCCTGCGTAATTTTAAATTTTCATTTCGTTTGTAAATGCATTTTGTAGAAAGTTCATTCAACTAGTTGCATTCGTACAGTCAAGTGTTTCAAACCAATTTTACAAGTTTGATTGAAAAGTGCATAAATAATTTTCTATAAAAATAAAACTTTTTGAAGGTTGTGAAAATAAAAAAATAAAAATTTATTTAAATTTTGATAAAAATTTATATTATTTTAAAAATACAGGATGAATGAGGAAATGCCAGGAAACATAATTACACCACGAGTAAGAGCTAGAAATAATCTATCGATGCTAAGATGCAAAATATTGGCCATTGTTACTGGAATCATTGTCATTCTGGTTTTTTTTCTTCTTGTGTGCTTTTTATGGAGTTTTTTCTTGAAAAGTCACTCATCAAAAGATGAAGCAAAACCGTGGAAAATTTCAACACCATGACATATGGAAGCTACATGATGAATCCATTAATTTTTCAAAAAAACGTTAAATATAGTGTTTTGAAGAAAGTCATTAAGAAATCTCAATAAATTTGATTAAAAGCACAATAAAGAAAAGTTTGTGCACAAGAATAATTTTTGAATTTTTATCTTTCATTATTTCAGACTGATTTTAAAGCAAGTATCAATTAATTATTTAAATTTTAAATAAAAGAAGTTTTTCCTCATATATGGAACAAATTTTTACATTTTTGTTGTTAAAAACACATTTGTAAATTGATACGTATTGATGCATCATTTTAGATTTAAAAGTGTAAACTTTTAGAGGAAAAACTTTTTTATTTATAATGAAAGCAAACTAGTTTCATTTTCAGAAAATATTTTTGATACTCTCGTCCCTATGCCTGCAAGTGCATAAGTAAATTGAAAAGCATAGGAAATCATAAACTTTATTAATAAGCTTTTACTAACAATTTGAAATGACAAACATTTTTTGATTTAAAGTGACTCGTACACATCATAAAAATCAGAGGTTGTCAAATAAAAACTTAAAGTAGCAAATTTTCATTTTGACAGGCCAACCTCTTTTACCTTTGAAAAAATATACGATGAGTATAACTGTCTCATCCAATAAATGCAATTGTATATAAAGAACAATTAACATGTTGGATACGTAACTATGACATTTTTATTTCATTTAGTCTACATTTTATAATGAACCAATGAAAAATCGTTGAAAAAATAGTTTTGTAATATGAAATAGAATATCGAAGGATTCACATTAAAAAATTTTTTAAAATAAGACTCGATGCAACGAAGATTACACGACTGTCACCGTAAGTCGCTGTAATTTTTTTTGCCATGCGTACTTTTGATTTTTTACATATTGTTGTTGTAGAAAATGCAATTATTGCTCATAATTGTGACACATTCAACTAGTTGCATCTCAACCTTCGGCAGAAGCAGAACAAGTTAAAGCAGAGATTTTTGGAAGTATTTTGTGGAAAAAAAATTATAAAAACTTGTAATAGAATAAAATTTTAGTTTAATGTCAAAATTTAAATAAAAAATAATTTCAGTGAACCATAAGTAAACAAGGAAAATTTAGAAGCAGAAGTTTTAAAATTTTTCTGAATTTGTCAGAAGACATAAAGTGAAAAAGTAAGAAAAATAATTTTTAAAATGAAATTTAATAAAATAAAAAATCTTTCTTAAAAGGTTCTTCAACATCTTTAAAAATCATGGAGGCGAATAATAATGAAAACCAAAATAATCACAGCAAGTTTGGAGACATTTGCATTATTATTACAATGATCTTTCTTTTGATAGCTTTGATTCTAACTTTAACTACATTGATTTTATTATTAAAAGAAGGGGGATTGAAAAATTTTTTGAAGTTTCTCAAAACGATCATGAATTCAACAAAAGGCAGCGATTAACTTTCTATTCCTGATGATTAAACGACATCAAGAATTCCATACTAAAAATTTAATTATCATCAAAGTGTAAATTTGGAAAAAAAGTTTTTTTGTTCAAAATTTTGAAACAATAGAAATTTAAACATCACGTTTTTTAAGAAAAGAATCGGAAAATAAAAATTTTAAGTTCAAAATCGATTTCAATTGTGTTTTAATAGAAAGAATTTTCATGAATGATTAACAGTTTTGATTAAGATAAAAATAATGTAAAAACTAATTTTTTATTACAGAATTTAATTTTAATATTATGCAATTGCCTTCATAAAAATAAAATTTAAGTTAAGTTTCTTTTTTTCATATTTTTTTTTAATAAAATAATTGCATTCGCTATCAACTTTTTGGTATATTTCAGAGAAAAAAAATTTGATTATATTTCATATTTAAAGCTTTTACAAAAGTGGAGATTTTTATTAGAAACCATGATAAAAATTCATTAATACGCTGAATGTATAAAAAGAAAAAAAAACATTTCTTGTGTCTGTCTTAAAATTCAATCGCTTTTCATTTATATTTATTTTAATATTTAACTTTCTTATATTTTAAATGTGGAAATTGCTAGAATTTTGTTTCTAAAAGGTAAATGAAATTTCTTTTATTTACAATTCAATATTACAGTTGCAATTTTATTTTCTTTTCTTTGAATTTCTCCTATCACTGTCAAGCAGAGAACGACTTATTAGATTTTATTTGTTTGTATCTTTAAATAATATTCAATGATGTGATTTCTATACAGATTTCTTAAGCAAAAATACATTAAATTTTATTTTAAAACGCAAAAATTACAAGGTTTTGAATCAGTATGAAATATATTTTTAAAAATTATCATTTGCGTAATGAAATAAAAGCAAACAACGTTGTTAAAAAACAAGTATTTTTGTGATATTTTAGGACTTTGAACACAAATAACTTTTTACAAATAAGTAGATTAAAAACTGTGGAGACGATCATTAAGTAGGTGTCATTTTCAGTCATGCGTAATTATAATTTTTAGATTTGTTATTGCAATAAAATCAAATACTGCAGATAATGGTATAATATTTTATTAGTTGCAAACCAACCTTCGAAAGTGACAGAAGTATTTTGTGACAAAATAAAATTTGAAAAAGGTAAAAAAAAGTCTTGAGTAACAACGAATTTGGAGTCATACGGGGAAACGTGATGAATTTGTGGAAAAATGTGTGGATTTATGGGGTTTCGATTAATTTTTGTGAGAAAACATGGTGATTCGTGAGGATTGTTGCTGATTTTTGACGATTGTTGAGGATCTTTGACGTTTTTTGGGGTTTTTTGACGAACCGTGAGGTTTTTTTAGGATTTTTGAAGAATTTTTGAAAAAAATTTTCATTAAACCCCAAAAAAAGTCAAAAATTCCAAATAAAAATTCAACAAAAACTTCAAATGAAAACAAAAATTACAACAATTCTCAAAATAAAGTCAAAAAAATCCCAAAAATTTTGAAAAACCAATTTAAAAAATTTCGAAAATTAAAATTAAACTTTTTGGAAAAATATTGATTACAGAATATAAAATAAGCAAAAGAACCTTAAAATAATTGCTTAAAATATAAGTAGGATTGTGTATTTGGTAGTAAAATTGAGTTAAAAATTTTGAGGTTTTATGAGGATTTTTTGGATTTTATTGATTTTTATTGGATATTTTTAGTGATTGTTTCGGTTTTTTGGATTATTTGAAGATTTTTGACGATTTGTGAGGTTTTTTTTTGAGAATTCTTGGATTTTTTTGAGGATTTTTGGTTTTTTGTGGGGATTTTTCTTCGTTTACATGGAAAAAAATTTTTAGGTATTAATTTTTTTTTTTAATTATACAGAGAAAACTGATTTAATTGAAAATAACAAGATGATTATAGCAGCACGGTTTAGAGCTCGGTACAATCACAGACTGACAAAATATAAAATAACAATCATCATTTTATTCATTATTATTGCTCTTATGGCTCTTTTTTGCCTATGTACTCATTATGTTCAATGCTTCAAAAGTTTGATAAATTTTTCGCCAAAATTTAAACGTCCAAAGTTTCACACTTATAGAAGTATTATGATACCATCAACTTCAAAAATATACAATAAAATAACATAACAAATAAACAAGAACTCTTTTAAATAAAAAGAAGTATATCAAAATTTAATTCACTGTATTTAAAAATATATCAATCTCGACGTTGGATGGTCGGACGATTAGAGCGCATTTTTTAACTAACAGATCAGTGTGTTTGGTAACAAAATTTTAGATACTATTAATACTGTTTTCTTAGCAACAAGACATTTTCTTTTAAAAAATTATTTCTGACATGTTTTCTCGACGTTTCATGAAATTTTAAGACATTTTGGTAAAAAATTTTTTTTGATCCATGTGATGGACATGCATGTGGTGGACCACTCTTGGGTCCACTTTGCTGGCAACAACTCTTTTGATGACTTAACTACACGTCAAGAACTTTCTAACAAGCTATCAACCACCTCTTCACGACTTACCGTTTCCGAGTTATGACTGACATAGCCGGACAGCCAGCGAGCCAGCCATCGTAGACATAATAGCCTATTTTTAGCAAAAAATGCACTAAAAATGTCGGAAATTTTGAACATCTTTATGTTTCTCTTGATTTTTCTTTCAAACGTTTGCAAAAAAACCTACATATTATATACCAAAAGAAAGCTTTTAAAAAGTTCAAATCAAATAAAAGAAAGATTTATATGAAGTTCTTTCTTAGTTTCTTTAACTTATTTTTCAAAAATGTCCGACTTTTACGCACATCAAAACTCGAAATCTGGTCGGCCAAAAAATCTGAAACTTTGCATAATAAATAAATTCAATATATATAATAACTTTGCAAACTTTTAAGATTCTAGATCAATTAAGTTAAAAGTTACAGGCTTTTAAAGTTCAAAACTGCGATTTTTGAAGAAAAAAATAACGTATGCTTTTAGAAAATCGATCAGAAATGTAAGAAATTGACAAAATATCTTTAATCAATGATACTAAAAGATGTCTCTTGAAATTCTAATGCATTTTAGCCTTTGAATTATGACTCTTGCTGTTCACTATCAAAAGTGATTGAGGAAATTAAAAATGTGCTCATCAATTGTCCTCATACTATAACTTTTTGAAATTTTCATTTTAAAATCCAAAACTAATTCATGCCGTTGGCGTGAAAGTAATAAATTACAGGAGATAAAATTGCACAAAAAAATTTAATTCTTTTATAATTTCAAAATGACTTAAGCTGTCATATCAATAAATTTAGCTATAAGTGCTTTTAATATACACAAAAAAAATTATGTTAGCCAATAAAACATGCTTTGTTTGTGTTCATATAAAATAATAAAAAGCAATTGATTTTCAGACCTTTAGGCTATGTAATAAATGTAGGTATTCAATTTTTTGATGTAAATACCATATATGGTTTGTATTTTGAAAATTTTTATTTCCCTAACAGATTCAAAATGACTGAAATTGGCATTTATTTTAATTATTATGAACACAATAATTTCAGCTATGAAAAATAATATTTTATTGTAAATATTGCTTTTAGCGCATTTTCCATCATATTTAAAAAAAATATTTCAATCTCGACACTTTAGATGGTCGGACGATTAGAGTGCATTTTTGCCTAACAAATCAGTGTGTTTGGTAACAAAATTTCACTTACTTTTAGTGCTATTTTCTTGGCAACTCAATTTTTTTAAAAATTATTTTAGACATTTTTCCATGACATTTTAAGACTTTTAGGAAAAATTTTTTTGGTCTATGTGATGGACATGCATGTGGTGGACCAACACTTACCCAAAAAAACTCACCTACACGTCAATGCATTTCTAACAAGCTATCAACCACCTCTCCACGAGTTACCGTTGCCGAGTTATCACTGTCATTTATAGAAAAGACAGTAAAAAAACAGTATATTTTTTTCTACTGTTCAGTCAATTATAAAAAAGAGAAAAAAATTTGTTTTTCATATTTTGAATGTTTCTGCTTTTATTCATTTTATCTTTTTGAATTTTTTTCCTCAAATAAACTACAAACGAAATTAATCTTCTTTTTCACCATAGGAAACGAATGACGTTAATTTATAGAAAACTTTGATTGGACTTTTTTACTACTGCTTCGAGTAATTTCATAATTATGTGATATGCAATAAAAGTTTAAATAAGTAATAAAAAATGATAAAATAGCTAAAATTACAAGTTTTAAATTGATTTGTAAAATAAATTGCAAATAGTTTTAATAGCTACGCTTTAAAAGCAGCAAAAAATGCAAAGTTCAAATTATTTTTAGTTATAAATTAATTTTCTTTTAAAATTAAATAGAAATCTAGAAGTTTTAAACTTTTACCAAGTTTTCACTCTTTTAATTATTCTGAATTTTTTTCTTTCGCAATTTTATTTCTTTTGTTTGTTTTCTTTTTTATGCATTTCAAAAAAAAAGATAAGAGTTTAAGAAAAGCACTTTAAAGCAATTTTAAATGAAGAGTCAAATGATGAAGATAAAAAGGAAATTGAGAGAGAAAGAGCGAAAATGAAATTTTATGTTTTTCTTCCTTATGGCATCAAAAAAAGAGAAAATTTTTATTGTTTCAAAAGAAAAAAAACGAAAGAAAAAAGTTTTCTCAGAGAATTCTTTTCTTATCCTTTCACTCTCTTAAAGTTTTTTTTCTCTCCCAAAAAAAGTTTTAACGAAACATTTTTTTTACTATAGAAAATTTTCTTACTCAAGAGAGACAGAAACTTTTTTCTCTTTACTCTTTTTGTTCATTTCTAATCCAATTTCGATCAAGAATAACAGAAAAATTTCCTTTCTTTTGTTCCTTTTTTATCACCAAGTATAAGTGAGAAAGGATGAATTTCATTTCAACTAATCGATTGTAAAGGGAAAGAAGACGAATGAAGAAGGAAAAATAAAGTTCATTTTGTTATAAGTTTTTTATGTAATAGTTTGCAGGATGAGGTTCAAAAAAGTCAAGAGTCAATGATGATAAAAGGAAATTATTTGATTATTGAAAGGATTTTTTATTATTGAATGATTAAAGTTTCAAAAACTAAAATGGATTTTATAGTTATTTTTTTGGCAAAAGATGATTTTGAATACAATTAAATAAAAAATAAAGAAGATTTTAAGTAATTATTCACCTTTGAACGCAAAAAAATCAAATAACAGACAACAAGTTTTAGCCTCGAACACGAAATTAAAATGTACAATTTTTCTGACAATTTAGAAACATAAATTTCATCACCCAAGGAAATCTTCTTAGTGAAAATACTTGGAAAAATCTGACACATAATTTCCATATTTTCATTTCCTTTTATTGTCTAGCCTTGATCAGCGAGAAAATAAAATATAATAAAAACTTAATCATCATCGTCTTTCGATCTCTTTATTTCTTTACTCAAGGACCACAAGTGGATATGAAATTTTTCTTTTCATCGATGACTCATTATTTATTTACATTAATCTTTCTCTCTCTCTTGCTTTCCGCCTCTTTTTCACATACTTATACCATCATGTTATTGTATGTTTGCACAAATCAATGATTATTAAGCGTGACAATGCAAATATTTAATTTATGTTGCTTGTGAAGTGAAAGTGTTGTTATTTAAGGCTCAATTGAGAAGGTTAAAAAACAAAAAAATGTGTGGGGAATTTTCAACCTTCAAAAAAGAAATAAGAAGTTTTTTGGTGACAATTTTCTTGGAGGGTTTAAAGCTTGAAATTTTATTTAATTTAATTTGTAAAAAGTTTTTAAAGAGTAATTTTTTTATGGTTTTCTTTAAGAACATGGTTGAAATAAAAATTTACAGGAATAAATTACAAAAAATATTAAAGAATTGACATTTTTTTGATGGAATTTGTGCTCTTTAAAAAAATTTCAAAACATCCAAAAGAGTATTGATTTTTTTTAGAAATTTAATAATTTTCAAAAAGGCTAGAATCGACATTTTCCAACGCAAACTTTATGAAATTTATTGAAATTTTCATACGAATAAGTTTTTTAAAATTTAATTTTTATAGAAAAATATTTTTTTTCTAATTAATTTTAATAAATTTACTAGAAATTTCATTTCAAGGTTTCAAATAGCTAGCTGACTGTTTAAGATTCAATAATGGAAAATTTTCGAGATTCAGCAGTTTGTGTATAAAAAAACAAATTATGCTGACCCTTCTTCTGCTTATATACATATTGTCATTCTTTAGAAAATTATAGAAAAAAACTTTGTATAATATTTGGAAAACGCCATTAAGTGTACATTATTCAATAATCAATTACTTCTGATTGAATTTTAATTCAAGAACATACGCGATAATTTATCAAACATTAAGGATAAAAATTTATTTATTTTCTAGAAAAATAACATAAAATACTAAGAAACCGTCCTTGAATAGGACTTTTGTAAATAAAAATATTCCTAAAATTTGTCCATAAATAGAAGTACTTAATTTATTTCAAACAATTTTTTTATTCAGGCATCTTTCTGAGAAATTTATTTTTATTCAATAAACATTTTTATCACAATTTTCTCCCTAAAGTCTGGTGTGATGGAGTCCCTTGAAGAGCTATCATCAACACAGTATGACTTTTCTCTCAAAATGTTAGTAGACTGTTATAATAATCCGCTTTGTGGTTTTACCTTCATAAAGAACATTTACAAATGAAAAATTTTATTTTATTTTACTTTTTGCAGCTGGTTTTATTTTGTGGAATAAAAAAGCTTTGAGAAGAGAAATTTTATAAAATAATTTCTACACTATACAAGAAAATTTTAATTTTATAAAAAAAATTCTCATTAAAAACTAAATCAATTTCCGGATCGTTTTCTTTTAACAATCATGTTTTTTTTTTAATTTCCTTCCTATCAATAACAAATTTAATTAAAGTTCACTTTTTCATCGTCTTTCATTGCATTTTGATGTCAAGAGAGAGCAAATTTCATTGAAATTCTCAAGTAATTGCGATACTTAGTGCAGACTACTCATATGAGACAGCAAAAAGTAATCAAAGACGATACACAGTAACGACAACATTGTAAATAAGAGCAACAATCAAGTGAAAATGTTTGAAGAGATGAAGAAGAAAAAATTCTCGTTTATAGAAAGAAAAAAATTAAATTTTTTTAAGAAATTTTTTTGGGTCTAATGTGAGTCACATCCACAAAAAAATATTCTTTCTGTTTGCTTAAACACTAGGCTTAAAGTTTATAGGCATATAACAAAAAAGAAGGAGAGAAAAGGTTAAAACCAGTCATGTATGTCATGTTTATATTGTGATTGAAAAAAGGGAAGACGAAAAAAAAATTATTAAACACAAACAAAATTTCACTGAAGGTAAAAATTTTTTTTAATTTTGTAATTCTTTCAAATCAGTTTTTATGTTGGAAGTTTTTTTGGAAATTTGTAGCTAGAAAAGAAATTTTTCAACTTTTACTTTACCAATATTCCATGAATTTTTGTTGATAAAATTTTAAATTTTTGGACATGATAAAAATTTAACTTTATTAGTTTTAAATTTCTAAAGCTGCAATTTTTTGAAAAAAAATTTAAATCCAAATAAAATTTTTTCTCCAGTGCCAAAGATACACAAAGTATTGATATTTAGTTTCGCTTCAATTGATACATGGTAGTACCAGTAGCAACAGCAATAGTCTAAATGTGTGCTCATATTTATAACTTTTTTTCTCTCTTTTTCCTCAATCAACACACGTCATATTATGATGATGGCGAAACACTACACATAGCACAGATTTCATTCTTTTTGCGCTCGTCAGATAAAATCGATATTTATTTTTTTAGATACTCGCATACACATAAGAACGATTGGTAATGTGAGTGGATGAAAAAGAGCAATCGAGCGAGTTGACGTGGTTGTGAAATAATTTTTTGTATATATTTGATGCTGACGGTAAGTTTGAAAGTAAGTCGATGACAAACTTGCTTTCGTGATTTAATTTAAACTTTAATTTAATTTTTTCTTGTTTTCTTTCTATGTCACTTATGCAGTTTTATGAAATTAAAAAATGCAGTAGAGGATGCGGTAAAATATGATATGAAAGATTGTATGTGGCATACACAGAATATAAATTTTTTTCATGATATCTGTATGACTTTTTTTTTAAATTTGATAAAGGAAAACTTTCCTTTTAATTTTTTTAGTGATTAAAAAGATTCGTGAACAAAATTTGTAACATATTTTTAGGTTTCTATTAGAGAAAAAGTCAGGGCTTTTAACGTAACGTTTTTCATGTGTTTTTTTTGCATTTTTCTGAGATTTTTGAGCTATCTGAATAACTCTGGAGAAAAATTATTAAATGCACTGTAATATAGAATTTGTACATTCAAATTATTTTGAGTATTCTTAAATTTTTTACGATTTTAAGAAAAAAGAAGTCAGAAGTCTGAACCTCTGCTATAATGTTTGAATAAATATTGTATCTACATAAATAGTGCTTAAAAGTAAAATAAGGTGCTTAAAATATTTCAGATTGCTTAAATAAAAATCATTTCAAACATTTGATAAATTTTTAATTTCCTGATTTTTTGAAGACCAACTTTTATTTCATAATTTTTGCAAAAATAAAATTCTAAGAATTTTCTATCTTTTCATCAACAAAAATCTCATCAATTTATTAATAAATTTCTCAGTATTTCTAAGCTTCTTAAATTTGTCCATAAATTTTTCCTTTTCCTTTTTTTTTCATCTTTCACCTGAAACTGTCAACATTTCATATTCAATCAAAAGCAAATAAAAAATATCACCATTGAAAAGCAATTCATGTGAGATTTCTCAAATTTCAAGCACATGTATTTAATACATTCACAGCCTACACAGACATTTTGAAACTCAAAACCTTTTTTTCAACTCTCATCAAATTTCGCCCTCTGAAATGTAAAAAAAAACACCGCATCGTCTTTTAACCTTTTTTATTTGCTTCTTTTCCATTCTAGAATAAAAAAATTCATTTGTTATTTCATAATTCAAATTCACATAATACCATCAACCTCCGTTCAGTCAATGTGCCTTCATCTTATCATTTAATATTGATGAAATCATTTTGCAACTCTTTATTTATTGTTATGAACATTATGAACAAAATTTTCAACCTTTTTTCTTAGAAAAATTATAAATTTTTCTCTCACGCTTGCCTTTTCTCACCGCCAACATAATTTTTGTGCTTATTTCAATGCTTCTAGTAAAATTTTCTTTCTTCTTCGTACATATTCTTTTTTTTTTCTTTTTCTCTAGTTAACAGAAAGTCTCGTGTTTAAGCGATAGCAGTTAACTGTTGGGCTGAGGCTTCTAATGAAGGCAACTTAATCGTGTCTTTTTCTTTCTTATTCATTATGTAAAAAGGATGAAATGACTTTTGATAAGATGGAAAGGTTTCTTTGTTCTTATGATTTGTTAGTTGATCGTATTTTTGAAATCTTTCAATTTTTATTATGGATTACTTTTTGAAAACTATCTAGGAAAATTTATTTTTGGAAAATTTTAGGAAATAAATTAAACCTATTAAACTATAAAAAATAATTCGAACCGTTTTCTCAGAAATTTAAGAGTTTTTCGACTCTAAATTAAATCATTAATCATTTTCTAAATTTACTTTTCAAAAGAAAACAAAGCCAATTTTGAAAAAAATATTTTGATAAATTTTTTTGCGTATCTTGTTTTGATGGTTTTTATAAAAAAAAAAAACAATTAACATTCTTAAATCCTTTCAGAAATTACTTGCAAAATAATTCAATTAAAATCCTTAAATCTAACAAGAATAAGAAGAAAAATGAACAAATTTTAAGCAAGCTTTAAATAAAGCTCTTTCATGTGAAACTACAGATAAATTTAAGACGGAATATATGCAAATTATCTAGATACACAAACCAAAGCCCACAATCTTTTGAAAATTATACAAAAGTTTAACCACCTCCAGAAATGAATTCTCATCATTCCTGTTAAGCTTTAGCAATACTTAATCATAAAAATGCTCTATTACTACTACGCAAATAAGTGAATTAAAGTTGGACAGATTAATTTTTTCTTCCTACATGTGTAACTCGACCTTTCTACTTATTTTTCTCCATTAATTTACTTCTTTTCCAATAACATTTGACCATTTGTCAGCCAATCAAAATGAGATCGTTATTTTTTGGAAAATATTTACTTTTCTTGCCCTTGATGATTAAATTATTCGAACTATAACGACGCAAAAAGTTTTTTGTTTTTCTTCCTTTTATAAACATATTGATTTAAATAAGATTAAATGATACTTTTTATTATATTATAGAAATAAAAACAAAAATTTTATATTTGAATCATTAAATTCAGTTAAATATTTGAAAATTATATTGAGAATTTTATAGAATTCTTTTATAACAAAACCTTTTATTAGGCAGTAAAATAAATGAAATTTTTTAACTTTATAGAATTTTAAACAGACAAAACTGAACGTCAATTTTAATCACATCATAAGAGTAACAAGTTTTAATTTAAGGAAGATATAAAAATTTAAAATGTCATCAGAAAATAATGATTATTATTATTGCTCACAATTATAATGCTGCTTATAAATTTGTTAGAAATTTAAAAATTTTTTATCAGATTTAATAAAAATAATATTAATTACTTTATATTTATTTATTATAATGATGTACTTTAAATATGCAAAATCGTGTGCCAAAATAGACAAGCTATTCAAGTACTTAATCTAAAATACTAAGTAGTGATTATCCCTTATTATATCAGAGTACAATTTAAAACATTTTTTTCAAAAGCTCAACATATTTAACGATCTTGGAATTATATGTAAAGACATTAAAGTCCAACATTTGGATATTGCGTAATCCAAAAAATCTTATTAAAGTATTCATAATTCTCACAGGTTTTTTCAATACGACAAATTTTGAAATTATTTAAAAATATTCTCCATAAATTCTCTCATTAAAGCCATTTTCAACTAATATAAAGCAATTTTCATCGACATAAAATCAATTTATTTTCTAAACTTTTTTATGTACATATTTTGATTTAATGAAAAAACTACAGGTCTAAGTTGAGTAGAAGAAAGTTTCATTTCATATACAGTTTTATAAGAAGAAGGCAGTTGAGGCTGTAGGAAAAGTTTGTCATGCAATAAAATCAGTAGCTGTTCATTTAGGTGGAAGTCAACGATAAGTCGACATTGAATGATTGCTATCAACAATTAAATAACTTCTGGCAAAATATGCAAAGTTTATCAATGCAATGGTTTTAGTTTATTATCAATATTGATAACAACAGCGTATATTTGATGATAACATCGTAAATTTCCATATAATCGAAGCGAAATTACAAAAGTCCGTCATCACCAAGCATCATCCACTCTGTTTTCACATTTAATTGACATTAAAGTAAACAAGCTATCGTTTGCGCAATATTTTATTGAATTCCGCTTTTAAAATTGAATGTATGAAGGCAGTAAATGCTTCACTTCCCCATTTTGCGGTCTACTTTCATTGTAATTGAATTTGTCGCTCTTGCTTTTTTCTCTCCTACACGCTCATCTAAAACATTTTTGTAAAAATTGAATTTTCTTGCAAGTGATGAGTTCAAATGAAATGAGTGGGAGAGCATTAAAAATTGTGATGGATTAAAAGTGACATTTGTATTTTAGAAGAATCGATTTAAATTATTTAACTTTTATTACGGTAATTAAACAAATCGGATTATGAAGAATTATTTAAAATTTCCCAAATTTTTCCAAATATTTTTTTTAAAATGAAAAAAATGAAACCTGGAAATTTTATTTAATTCTTCATAATATTAATTAATAAATTTTTTTAAAAGTTTTCAATAAAATGTATGAAGCCTCATTATAAATTTTAAAAAAACCAATTAAAAAGCTTTTAATTTTTATTAAGATCTTAACAAAATAAAGTAACAGATTGACGTTGATTTCAAATGGACTCTTATTTATTGGTTTAAATTATAAAAATTAAAATTGAAGGTTGTTCCTCAATATTTTAATTAATAATTTACATTCAAAAAATGTTTTTATTTATTTAACTTATTTTGTAAAACCTAAGGTTGACAAAAATATGAAATATAAAAGAACAGAAAATTTTACCAACATTAATAAAGTGCAGCAATTTAATTTGATCTCAGTAAGAGAAAATTTTTTTTACTTTTTGTCTTTCTCATAAAAATTTTAATAAAACGTGTAATGAAAATCCTATAGAAGAGTGATAGAGTTTCGCTGCATCAGTTTTGTCTTTCAACATTCCATCACTCACTGTTAATTAAAACTTTTTTTTCACTCCTATCGCTCAAAACACAATGTAAACAAGTTTCAATAGAATTTTTTTCTCCCTCATGAGCTCAGCTAATTTTATTACATATTTGCATAACCAGAGCATCCCGGGGATTCATTGTGATTGTTTTATGTTTGCAACATGTCAACAGAAATCAAGTGAAAACCATAACTTTTATTAATATCAATTCATGCTACCATATTTCATATTGCATCATTATTATGAGATAAACTTCTGAAACTTTTCATTTTCAAATGCAGATTTTTTTATACCCATATCGATAAATGTTTGCATACGAAAGAAAAATTCTGTAACAACATTGTCCTTATGTCTACCATTGCATATGGATGTAGCTGATGCTGAAGGTTGCTAAGTGATTTCATAACAATTGATTGCCTAGGGCTGTTATGAGAGCTGATTTTTTTGTTTATAAATAGAATCGATGTTGTGAAATTTTATTGTAAAATGAAAAATTTATTCAGGTTCCATAAAATTGAATCATTTTGTTAAATTTTAAAGAATAAAAAAAGAAATTTTTGATTGACAAATTTAATTTTTTAATAATTTACAGTTTAAAAAAATAAATAAATAAAAATTTTAAAAAAAAAACCGCAACTTTTTTATCTTCATATAATGTAAATAATTAAAATTTTTCATTAAATCCAAATTTTTTAATATCTCTGCTTTAAAATGGATAACGTTTTAATATAACAGAAAATATTTGCAATATGTTCAAAGAAATTTTTAAAATAATTAAAAGTTTATCAAACAGTGTGGAAAATCTGCCCTTTAGGTTTTATATTACAAACAGTAGCATTTAATTATGAACTCTCACTAAAGTTTTGATTAAAATATCTTTTTACAATGTATGTGAAATCTATCAAAAAATCCATCAAATTATCAAATTAACAAAATTTTTTGACAGTTTCATACAGATTTTCAATGGTTCATAAAAAAATTGAATAACTAAATATTTTTCACTACAAAAAAGTATTCACAATTATACATACAAGATTTGCTTAATCTTTTTAAAAAAATTGAATTCTTTAAAATATAAATAAAAAAATAAATTTGTGTTTAATCAAATTGAAATCTATTATGTGTGCAAATGACATCGACCTTTATTTTCCAAACAGAAAAAACTCGAGTTTAGAGAGAAGAGAAGAAAAATATTCAATTTAAATTATGTGTGAAAAAGACTTTTATTTGATTTTTATTGAACGAACAAGGGATATGACGAACGATGATGAAAATGAATAAAAAAGGAGCTTCTTTTATGATGAAATTTATCGAAAGATATTGAGAAAATTTAATTAAGAAAGTAAGAATGGAAATAAAAAATGAAAAATTTGCATTAATAACGTTATTAAAAATCCTTGGATTAAAAAACCTTTAAAACTTTAAAATAAAAATTATGCATGTAGCATTGAATTTTTATAATTTTTCTTAGAACTGTATGCAAAAGTACAACTAAGAAAAATCTTGTCCAAAACATTAAAAAAAGCTATGAACACTTTTATGATGAGGCTTAGAAATCTTGCTGTTGTACATACCAAAAAAGAGCAAATAAAGCTGGCATATTTTGCAAATTTTTGATTGCTAACAGAGAATTTAAAATAAAAGTTACCAGTTGAGCAGCTTATTACAGAAAACTATAAACATATAGAACTACAATCCTCTTTACATGAAATGTCTATAGTTCGTTTTGCTTCCATAAAGATTTTTTTCAATTTTACTGTTTTTCTGCCCGTTTGTTAACAATTAAAAAGTATTTCGAGAAGTAGACATAAACTTTTAGTCATCGATATCATATTACATCGCTGCATCTATCAAATCTCTTTAGATGTTTGGAATGATGAATTTTAACAGTTTTCCAAACTTCTAACTTTAATTCTTCTCTCAGTTTTTTATAATGTTTAACTTTAATTTTTGGAATTTCTTAAGAAATATTGAACAAAATTTACATTTTCATATTTTTAACTTTTTAAAGTTATTTTCTTGAAATCTCTGCTTTTTCTTTCTAAATTACTTTACATGAAAATCGATTTGCTTTTCGTAAATTTTTCTCAAGTATAAAAAGTAAATTTTGTTTACCTTTTATCAACAAATAAATCAAAAACCAATTTAAAATAGAATGAAAGTAATTTATTTGCTTGTAATTTTCAAACTCACCTGTAACATTCAACAGTGACATGTTATTAACTCCTACTGATTGAAAAGTTGATTTTGATTCTATTTTTGTTATATTTATTTTTTCCAAATGATGAAATTTTTTTATTTACTTCTTATTTGTTCAATAAATGAAGAAGATCAAATTTTATGTTGACTTTTTTTACATTTTTTTATTTTTACTTGAATTTTTATCACGATTAGAAAGATGAAAGTGGAAAATATTTATTATTTTATCATTTTTTATGTTGACAATAAAATACTTGAGATAAAGAAGACTTTTTTAGAGTAAATAAATTTTCTGTATTTTAAATTGTTCTATGTTGTGTAATTAGAAGATTTATTAAGAACTTTTGGAATTTCTTTTAAACTATTAATCACTTTTTATTGGTAGTTTAAGTTTATTTATTTAAGCTTTTGTTAATTATTTAACGATATTTTCTGACGACCAATAAACACTTTTATTTCTGGAAATTTATGGACTTTGGTGACAAAAACTTTAATGATTTTTCTTATTTTTAATTTCTTTATTGATTTTCGCACTTTAAAAAAAATTTGTTTTTGTAATTTTTGAATTTTTTTTTCACTTCAGTATAAATAGGTTATTTCTTTTATTTAAAGATGATTTTATATTAAGAAATTTACTGATTGATTTTTCATTCTATTTTTATTTATTTTAAATAATTTATTTAATTTACAATAATAATTTATTTTTAATAAAGCTTTCAAATTTTGTTTTATTTTATATTATTATGATTTAATTATAATTAATAAGGTCATTGGGTTTTAGTTGTAGCTTCTTTATGGTGGAAATTTCAATTATTGGGTTATAATTAATTTTTATTGTTGGACACATTTATTGAATTTTATTATTTAAAACAGAGAAAATTTGTAAATTTTCTTTAAATTTCTTCAACAATTATTTTAAATATTTTTTCATTTATTTTTTAAAATTTTCCTTCTTTTTTTGTTGATTTTTAAGTTTCAGTTCTAATAAATAATTTTTAATAATTCCACTTTATAACAATAATAATTTCACAACGAACAACAAATAAATCACATAATAATGATTATGATTTTAAATTCCATCGATTATTGTAACATATGACGACAATATTGGACAACTTGTGCGGTATTGGATAACTCAGAAAGGTATAAAATTTATTTTTGTGCTAATTACAAGCTCAATAATAATGAATGATTTATTTTTATCACTTTTTTTATCATAAAACACTTCCTTTTCACCATTATCATTGTCATTACATTAATTTCTCAAACACTTCATGCCGCGTATCATTATTCCGATAATAAATGATGAACTTAAGTTCCTTTTCCTTTTGTTGTTGTCCTAAGGGTCGTCTCCTTAAGTTCGTACAAAAGAGAGAGCAATAAAAAAACGAAAATTTTCTCTCTTTTTTAACGGAGGTCTACAAGGTCAGTACGATGCTTTTCTTCATCATTTTGATGCCTTAAAGGAAAATATCGAGATTTTTCTTTCTTTTCATCTTGTATACACTCTCACGTAAATCAATAATAACAGAAAATTTCTTTTTTACACTTTTTTAAAGGAAAAATTTCCGATAATATTGATTAAATTTTTTCTTTCTTTTTTACAACGTTAGCTTGCTTGTTAAAAGCTTTTGTTTTTAACTTTGTGCAATGCCTTTGGCCTCGTCGATGTCGAGTCGGTCTTTTGTGTTTGTGACGTAAAATAAAATTCTCTCTTTCACTAGTGATTTTTTGATACTTTTACACTAAATGATTTTGTAACTAACTAAAGACTTTTTTCACCTTTGAATTTTTATTTTATTCATTTTTACTTAAACAAAAAAAGTTTAATTAGATAATCGAAAATGTTGGAAAAAATTGAGAAAATTTATTTTTTAAAACTTGGAAAATTACGACAGTGTGCAAATAAAAATTTCTAAATTCTAAAAGATTTCCAATTTTCTTTCATTAAATCGTAAAACTGTTCAAATATTTTTATATTTGAAAAAAAATTTGTAAAAAATTTTTTAATATTTTTTCCGAGAAAATTTTTCAAATTAATATTAAGCCCAGATGTTTTCTTTTCCTTCACTGAATTCACTAGAAAACATTTCTTGAAAGTCTGGCAGACTGCCAGTTTTTTAACCCATAGCCACTCAATTTTATCAATGTTATTGTCAATATCTTGCACAGATAGATTAAGATGGACAAATGCAAACAATTTTTATCTTGTTTTCACAGATTTTTCTTATTTTAACTCAACTCACTGACAGTTAATAAGATTTCAATCTTCTTTTTTGTTGTAAACTTTTCACATTAAATTTTTGGAAAAAATTTTTTTCTTGAAGGCAGTAAATCATAATGAATATTATATTGTTTTTTGAAGTTTTGATTTTGTTAAAAAATTTTTTTTAAAATTTAAAAAAAATTAAGTAATTTAAGTAAAAAATAAAATCGTTACCCAAAACTTGAGTTAATTTAAATTTTTTGATTTCATATGATTTTTCATAAAATTCACTTTATTTCATATTTTGATAAATTGAGTAAAATAAATATTTTAAAAAATTTTACACAACTCATATTGAACAAAAATTAACGAATGAATAAAAAAGATTTCAAATTGAAGTCAGCTACTAAAAAATTTAACTAATTTGGAGAAAAAAACAATTATTACTTTTTATTTTAATATTTTTGTTCACTTCACTAATAAGAAATTGTCTTAGTTAAAAATTTCAAAATACAGAAAAAAAAATTAATTTTTTAACCAAGTGAACACATATTTTTAATACAGTTTTTTAACACATATTTCAAAAAGAAAATATTTAACAAAATCTCCACTTTTTCTGCTCGCTTCAATTGTTGGAAAAACACTGTTTTTTTTTAAAAAATCTCTAAGTTTTTTTTAAAATTTTTAACATTTTCTATCATCAAACAATCACTCATTATCACACTCTTTTAACAATATTCATAAACTTTAAATTTTCAATAATTGAAAAATAAATTTCATCAAAAAAAATTCAATTTTAGAAGAATAAAAAATTTGAAGATTTAAATCCAAATTTTGGTTATAAAATTTTTTAGAAAAAACCTATTTTTATTTTTTTAGAATTATTTGACGAAAAAAAATTTTAAAGAAACCAAAAAGCAAAAAAAATTTTTTTCAAAAATTTGTAAAAATTGATGAAAAATTTTCTTTTATTAATTTTTTTTTCAACAACTTCAAAAATTTAAAATCACTCAAAAAACTTTCAAATTGCTAATAAAATATTTTATGTTTTACTAAATTCAAAAAAATTCCACAATTTCTTTTTTAATTAAAACAAAGTTTCACTGGAAAAATTTTTTCTGATAATTCAAAAAAGAAGCAATTAAATTTTTCTTAAGTTGAAGAATTTTTTATTTTCCACAATTATTTCAGATCAAAAATTACTGTAATATTTATAAGACAAATTATCACTTTTAGAAATTTTAAATCACTTTTTAAGAAAAAAATTCTTATTTATTTTAAAATTTTTCTAAGGAAGAAATTTGAAAAAAAAATTATATAAAACAAAAATATTTTATGAATTCATAATGAGAAAAATATTTATTTTTTTTTTTTCAAAAAATTTTTTCTTCTTTCATTCCTTTCAAGTCTTTGAATATTTTTTTCATTACCAACAATTATCGACTTTTTCTGTCTTATTCTATTTTTTCTTCTTTGCACAATTCTAGTTTCATAATCATCATCACTTGAATCACAAATTTGTGCAAATTTTTCTCATTTTAATTCTGCTCATTAATTTCTTTCTCTCACAATTTTTTGTTCAGCACAGTCAAAAAAATAAATTTTTATCTTATCTAACACAAAAAAATTTTTTTCACCAATTTTCAGCCACAGACATTGAGTGGTTTTATGTCGTTAAATGATAATGAGGCACAAGTCTCGCATACTTTTATTAACTCGCGCCTTGCGGCTAATTTTTAGCCCCGAAAATAAGAAATTTTCTTTATCATAAATTTTATAAAAATTTTCTCAGCTTTTCTGCAGCTGCCGTGCTTTTCTCTTTTTTTCTCAATTTTTTCCAACTTTTTTTTTCCTTTTTCAATAAGAAAATTTTTTTCTTTTTTGATTTTTCACACTTTTAAAGATTAATTTTTTGTAATGCTTGCAATATTCACATACTTTGCGTTATTGTGCACATTTTGACACTATTTTTAGCTTGAAATTTTACACAATTTCCCTTAAAATTGAGAATTTTGTGAAAATTTTTCTTTCAATAATTTTTTTTCTTTTTTTCACCCTTATCCGACTTCTGCTCGTCGTCACTCTTCGAACGTTAATGAGAGACGATAGAAAATTGAGCTAAAATTCTCCTACATTTGGATTTTTCTTCTTTTTATTGAGGGTAAAAATTTTTATTCTCTCAAAATTTTCAATTTCTGTTTCTCTCACAGAGAGTTTTCGTTGAGTTGGCGCACTATAAAATTACCACGCGCTTATATGGGGATGTTCACATGTGAGGGTGAAAATGATACAATTTTTTTTTATTTTCTTGTTTTTGTTTATAAATACTTTAAGAAAAAGGAAGTTTGGGGATAAGCAAGGCGTGAGAACTCTTTGATTATTTTGATTATTTTGATTATGCGTTTTTCTCTTTTTCTATAAGTCCTAAAAATTATCTTAATAGCTTTAAAGAAAGCTATGACCAAAAGAAACAGGAATCAAAATGTATTTTGTGGCTTTCAAATACTGTATAGAAACTATTGCTATTTTTGTAAAAGTCCAGTCTTGATTTTTTTTATTTTTTCGAAATAAAAGGTAACTTGATGCGAATAATCAAAAAAATAATCAAAAAAGTTCTCAGGCCTTGGGGATAAGCATAAAAGTTTTTTTGATATGAATGAGATGTGAATTACAAAAATTATATAATTTTTTTTTATTAGTAATTTATTCCAAGAGTTGTGAACTTTTACAAAAAAATCCATCAAATTATCAAGAAAATTACATCAAACTTATAAGAACTCCATGAAATTAACAAAAGTTTTTGATAATTTATTTCAAAATTTTTGATTTTCAATGATTACTCTATTGTCATTATCAAAAGTTCTCACTCCTTGATTTATTATTCTTGTTAAGGAAAAATAACTTGTTTTCTCATGTTAAATCTTGTAAAATATGATAAATTATTTTCCCTTGCTTTATTTGATGAATTACAAGTAAAATTTATTTTACAGAAAATATTTTTTATGGTTTTTAAAACAATTTTATTTTTAAAATNCTTCTTTTTATTGAGGGTAAAAATTTTTATTCTCTCAAAATTTTCAATTTCTGTTTCTCTCACGGATTGCTTTCGTTGAGTTGGCGCACTATAAAATTACCACGCGCTTATATGGGGATGTTCACATGTGAGGGTGAAAATGATACAATTTCCTTTTTATTGTCTTGTTTTTGTTTATAAATACTTTAAGAAAAAGAAAGTTTGGGGATAAGCATAAAAGTTTTTTTTGACATGAATGAGATGTGAATTACAAAAATTATATGATTTTTTTTTTGATAAGTTCCAAGAGTTGTGAACTCTAAAAATAAAATCCATCAAATTATCAAAAAAATTACATCAAACTTATAAAAATTTATCAAATTATCAAAATTATTTGATAATTTCTTACATAATTTTTGATTTTCAATGGTTACTCTGTTTTCATTATAAAAAATTCTCACCCCTTGTTTAAATCTTCTTGTTAAGGAAAAATAACTTGTTTTCTCGTGTTAAATCATGTAAAATATGATAAGTTATTTTCCCTTGTTTTATTTGATGAATTACAAGTAAAATTTATTTTACTGAAAATATTTTTTATGGTTTTTAAAACAATTTTATTTTTAAAATAAAATTTTTCTGTTCCTGACATCTTTTTTAATAGTTTTTAAACCAATAAAATTTTAGTATTTTTTAAAATTTTACAAAGATAAAAAAAAAACAAATAATCGAATGCAAAAATTATCACAACCCTTGAAAATTTGTTTTTTAAGTTACCTAATCAAAATTTTTATAATCCATGCAAGGTCAAGGTCCTCGTAATATGAAGCTTTGTTAAAAATATTTTTGTAGTACGTAAGAACAGTTATTTCCTTTATAAGGGTTACCTTTTTAAAGATTACGTAAATCAGTCTATTGAAATGTATCTTACATTATGAACATAAATACACATTTTTTTCTAAAAGCTCAAATTTTCTTGAATTTAACAATAAATCTATTTTTATTTGTTTAATCAATTCAGAGAAAGCTAAAAACGAAGATTACAAAAACATCGCAAAGTTTATTTTCATATTTTCTTACGTCATTATGTGTTCACTTACGTCGATATGAATTGAATTAATGCTTGAATAAAATTTCTTGCTCCTAACATAAATTATCTGCAGTCTCGTAGTCCCTTCACGATTATTCTACATCATACAATAATAAACTTTGAAAGAGAAGAAAAAAGAAAAATCTTTAATGAACTTTTTTACTATAGACTAGATAACTTAGCTCTTGTTGCTGTCGTTTGAAGTTTTTGTTCATTTTTATCATTGTAGGTCATTGGAACAAAAACGATGAGAAATTTTTTTTCTTTTTCAATGATGTGATTTTGAATGGTTAATTAATGCAATGCTGATGACACTAGGACTGATTTTTTTGCTCATTCGAGTAATTTTTAATGATGTGATTTCTAACAATGAATTGAACTTTATTGTTCACTTCTACGCTTAAAAAGTTGGAAATTCAATCAAAGTGGAAATATACAGAGCAAAGCTGCTTAGATAATCATAAAGAATAGTGAAGGTTTGGATATTTCATTATAATATTGAAATCACAAAAGCTAGAAATTAAAAAATTCTTTCAAATACTTCTTTTTAAGTGGCAATTTTTTTCATAAATCATCTATCCAAGTAGGTTTTACTCTTTATGTTTCCATTTTGAAAATTTTTAATTAATCATGTTTGCAATCCATTAATTTATAGTTTATGATAGTTTATTTTCTCGTTTGCTGAATACAGTCAGGACTTTTCACATATTGATGTAAGATCTTTAACTTGATATTTTAAATTATATAAAAGTTATTAAATTTTCTTTACATAAGAGTCATCACCTGTCATTATTTTTATTTGTAATTGCTAAAGCAGCTGACTTTTGGAAGTTTTTGTCTGTTTTCTAGATTAGATCCTGGAAACGTTTGCGAATAGACAAATTTACTTTTTTGAAAACTCCCAATAACATCTGTAGTCAATAGCAAGCAACTAACTACAAACAAATTGCATAACGATTCTAATTTTATCTAAAAATATAAACTTGCATCCAAATGACTAAAATTAATAAAAATTAACACAAAAAAACTCATGTTTTTCTTTCATTCATAAAATACTCTATGAAAATATAAAGAAAAATTTTTCAATATCATAAAAGAAAAAATGTGAATCACGACATTCATATCCAAATATACACATACAATTTGGTGTTCAGGTGTACATTGAATATACATGAGGTCTAGATGAAGAAAAAAAAATCGAAACATAACAAATTCCACTGTCTGAATATTTGCAAAGAAAGAAATTTTTTCATGCTCGCTTTATTTAAAAAACTAAAAGACCTTGAAGAGGGCAAAAAATGGTTTTCTTTACATTATGCATGCAAAATGAAGATAATAAATTGATTAGCATTGAAGAAATTTTCTTTTTGTTTTGAATTAGCAAAATCAATTCAGTAAATGTACAAAAAATAAAGAAATATGAAACCAAATGATTTTATCATAATTTAAGACGTCGAGCATATGCAATTAAGTAGAAAATGTTTACTGAATGTGCTGTGAATTATGAATTATGACATGCTTGTTAGTGACCATATTTTTATACTTTGTTACATAAAATGTTTACCAATTTGAGAATCTTTTTAGAATCGCAAAATTAAGTTGACATTTAAATGAAATAAGTTAGCGTTTAAAAGAAAAGTTTTTATTAATAAAATAAATTGGATAAAAAAAAGATTAAAAAAACATATTTGGAATTGTTTTCAAAGATTTAACATTCATAAAAAAAGCGAATTTAAGAATAAAGTGTATCTATAAGGTAATTCAAAAAAAAACGAGCCCCTTTGAAGACGTTTCATATAATTAGCAATTTCTCAAAAACTATTTGACTAATCAAACAAACGGTGAAAAGTATATCGCTTCTATGATTTGTGAGCAGTTTTTAAGATATATTTCATGAGTCATCATTTTCACTAAATATTTTTGATTTGACTCAAAACTTTTCGACCAAAATCGAATTTTTTCCTATGAAATTTCAAAAGCAAATTTCTCAAAGTTTTCCATTGACAAAAATTTGCTAGTGTATTGTAAATTAAGTTTGTTTCATGTACTTTTAGGAAACGCAATCAGAATCTAATATTCTTTTTTAGATAAAAAGTTATAAGCAACTAAAATCATCGAACAAAAATTGAGGCTTTTCCTAAAAAGGTTAGTTCTCGAAAAGTACTTAACCGATCGAAATGATTTATATACCATTCGATCCGTCTTAAAATGAACTTTATAATACTATACAACAAATGAAAATTTGAGTATCCATAATTTCTTCATACATTTCAAAAATTCTTTTGTTTACAACATGTCAAAAATGTAAACAAACAAATTGTGTAATTTCATTCGCTCATATCTTTTCAATTACGTCTTTCCAAACTATTATATAACTTATAGTTAAATATACATTATATTTAAATGATTTAAAGTATCAATTTGTGTTTGGAACAACGTAATTAAAAAGATATGAGCGAATGAAATTACACAATTTGTTTGTTTACATTTTTGACATGTTGTAAACAAAAGAATTTTTGAAATGTATGAAGAAATTATGGATACTCAAATTTTCATTTGTTGTATTAGTATTATAAAGTTCATTTTTAAGACGGATCGAATGGTATATAAATCATTTCGATCGGTTAAGTACTTTTCGAGAACTAACCTTTTTAGGAAAAGCCTCCATTTTTGGTTCGATGATTTTAGTTGCTTATAACTTTTTATCTAAAAAAGATAATTAGATTCTGATTGCGTTTCCTAAAAGTACATGAAACAAACTTAATTTACAATACACTAGCAAATTTTTGTCAATGGAAAACTTTTGAGAAATTTGCTTTTGAAATTTCATAGGAAAAAATTCGATTTTGGTCGAAAAGTTTTGAGTCAAATCAAAAATATTTAGTGAAAATGATGACTCATGAAATATATCTTAAAAACTGCTCACAAATCATAGAAACGATATACTTTTCACCGTTTTTTATTAGTCAAATAGTTTTTGAGAAATTGCTAATTATATGAAACGTCTTCAAAGGGGCCCGTTTTTTTTTGAATTACCTTATATATTTAGATTTCTTGAATTATTATATTAAAAATAGGCAATTTAGTGGAGTACTCGTTATGACACCCTTGTTGTCTATATTTTGTGCTCACTTCTTACATGTAATTGTTTTACTCAAGACATTCGTTTTCCGATTAGTTGATTGTATTAACCAGAGTCCGAAACCGTTTCACGAATAATTAAAAATCAAATAAAATTTAACCGGTTAAAAATTTCAACTAAAAATCAACTAAAATTAACCGGTTAGTGTTTTATTTTTAACCGAATAAAATTAGTCGATTTTAAGTTATTTGCAACTAAAATTTCAAACGGTTTCGGACTCTGGTAATAACACTTTTGAGTGCATATTTTTATTTGTTAAATTTTGATTATTACAAGAATTTTGCTTTATTCCAGTCTGTCACAAAAAGAACAAAGTAGAAGAATAATTTAGTGTATTGAAAGTTTAGAATATTTTCATTCAGATTATTTGAAAATCAACTCGCAAGTTTTTTTTCAACTTATCAATTACACGTTTTTGTTACGCAAGCAATTCTTTTGCTATTATGCAATGTAAAATTTGATAATTTTAGATTTTTTGTGACGCAAATTTCAATGAAACTAAAAAATTGGTATGAGAAGAAAAACGTGCATAGGTATTCATTTTTTTTTGCTTTGTAGATGAGAAAGAATTTCTTCATTTCTGAATAATTTTATAGATTTTTTGTGATTTTTAATTATTTATTTTAAAGTTGTTGCTGGTAAACAAGCGAGATTTAAAGCAAAATTTTTCTATTGTTTTTCTTTTTAAAAAATATAAACAAAAAATGTTGTTGGAGCTTAGGTAAATTAATATTTTAGTTTGATAAACCACCAAAGTAAGAAACTGTATAAATAACTGAAAATTCCATGCAAAAAGCTTTAAGTTTGTCAGCAAAACTTTAGAAAAATTTCAAATAAAATTCTAGTAATTTTTTTTAACAGTAAATTTCTATTGAAAATTGACAGCAGAATTAAAATTACTATTTAAAAAAAAATCTGGAAATTAATTCTGTGAAAGAATTTGAGCAATCCTAAGAATTATTTTGGTGAATTCTAGGAAAGTTTCGAAAAATATTCTTTAGAATTGCTGAAAAATTTTAAGAAGAATATTCTTTGTAAGGTTTGGAACTAGCATGAATATTTGACTGGTATGCGCAAAGTGACTTGACTTAATTCATGCAAGTTGATTTACAAAACATGTTTTTAATTCAGTCAATTTTTTTAATTTGGTCAAAACTTTGCGAACGAATGAACCATTCACTTTCACACAATTTTGCAAAGTTTTTTCTAAATTAAATAAAATCAGAATAGAATAGAGACACATTTTGTAAGTCAACTTGCATGCATATAGTCAAGTCACCAGTCAAGTATGCATGAAAGTGCCGAACCCTTATTTTTATGTGTAATTTCTTAGCTAACAAAAATTCATGGAATATTCTTTGTTTTATATTGGACACTTCTTCCAAATCTACATTTTACTTGTCGCTTTGTCTTGTTTTTGCATTGAATAACTTATGTTATTTCATAAAGGATTTTAATTTCAGAATTCGTTTGCTGAGGAAACGAAGTAATTCTAATTTTAATATTTATTTATTCTTTTTTATATTTTCATTATTTAAAAAATCTTTTTAATTTTTTCTTTTTTTAACTGTCAAATTTTTAAATTATAAACTCATCTTCTCGGTTTTATGTTTTTTTTCTTCATTATTTACTTGCAAACAAAAAGTTAAATTGAAATTTAAAAAATATGTCAAAATCAATGAAAACAGCGATGAATCTAAAGCAATTTATGCTTCGTCAAGAAGTCTTAAAACTCTACAGAGATTTAATAAGAACAATCAACAAAGTACCAGATGAATCAAGTCGAAATGAACTACGACAGTGGCTAAGAGAAGATTTTAAAGCAAATAAAAATCAAACAGATGAAATTCAAATCAAAATGAGCATTCAAATTGGATTACGGTCTTTGAAAGAGTTGAGTAATTCTTTGGAACTTAGTGGAAATTTAGAAAGCAACAAAAAAAGTTAGAAAAAAATTGTAGAATTTT
Organism: Polypedilum vanderplanki; assembly: GCA_018290095.1. Classification (NCBI taxonomy): domain Eukaryota; kingdom Metazoa; phylum Arthropoda; class Insecta; order Diptera; family Chironomidae; genus Polypedilum; species Polypedilum vanderplanki. The sequence continues at coordinate 7,361,482 of CM031382.1, forward strand.
AAGAAATTTTGTGTTAAAAATTTAATTTGACTGAAATAAATTAAAATTAGTAAAATTGCTGGAAAATTTAGGAAATTTTTTAATTGTGATAAAAATAATTTTAGTAAGACTAGCAAAATTTTTATTAATAATTTTTTTAAATTTTACAAAAAAGTCGTCCATAAAATTTTAATAATAATTGTTATTAATGTTAAACTTCCAACTAAATTAATTGATATTGACAAAACTTCCTTTCTGCCTTTACTAAAATACTTCGACGGTAAATTTGAGATAATTGCATTAATTAAATGCTGTCCATCAAGTCCATAACATGGAATAACATTGACTATTGCAAGTCCAGATGAAAAAACGACAAGATATTTTAACAAAAGTGCAATTGAATCAGCAAATGCTGGACTAAAAGTTTTTGTTTTTGGTATAAACTGTGAAATTTCAACGCTTCCAATTATGTCAATTGGATGTCCATAATAAACAAAATCTTTTACTCGATTTCTTCGCTTTATGTGAATGATTGTGGATGTATTAGCCAACAATGGTTTTACACATGAAATGTGTTCAGTGCAAGTCAATGATTCTTGACAATAAGCCTTGGAATGTTCAATTGCATTACGTATATTTAGACAAACATATTGCGGTAGTCGTTCTTCATCAAAATTCTCAAAACAATTCACTGCTGGATTTGATTTACTACAACATTCAATTGTGCCATCTTTTTGATGTTCAATTTCATGCACTGATTCATCATTTTCATGAATAAAATCTTCACTGACACAATATGCTGGATGTATTTTAAGTGATAAAGTCAAACATTTCAACCATTCATCTTCATTGCTTACTTTACAGTCATTTATGCTATAAACTGAATCACCAACATAAAGGCCATTTTCACCTTTGATTGGCGCTCCTTGTTTAATTTTTGTGATGAAAACTGCATTGCCAGAATTAAAAATAGGTAATAAAACTATTGGAAGTAAAAGTAACAAAATATAGCACCATCCAGCGAGTATTAAATTATTCCAAATTCCTGCTGAGAAAATTTTTAATTTCTTCCATAAACGAGCTGTTTGTAAATGATCTGTGTCAATTTGTGTGTATGCAATTGGTAGAATGAAAATTAAATTAAGACCAAATCCAGAAACTGGTATGTCTTCTAAAACTGCTGCTATTCCATGACCTGTTGAAAATAAGAAAAATTGTAAAATATTAAAAATTTTATATGAAATGCCAGACAAACATTAATAAAGTGGAAAAATTTATTTTTCATCATTTACCTGATTCATGAACAACAGAGCAAATTAGCAATGATATCACATAATATCCAATTTGATCCAATGGCAAATTAACACCAGGTAATAAAATTTCCAAATGTGCTCCATTTCCACTTTCATCATTTTTATTATCACTTATTAAATTCGTATTTTGATTTTTTATTGTATCTGATGATGATCCAGAGAAAAGTGAAAGAATCATCACAATTAATGAGATCGGTAGTAATAATATTGTGATGTAAAAGCCAAATTTAAAAGAATTTTTATATATATTTGGTAATTTTGAGCTATGCCGTGAAATAAATCGATTAAATGCATTTGTATGAAATTTTATACTGAAAAACTTGACACTGATGCCTGTATTGCTTAGAAAATCAAGATATGGCAGCATCATGCAGCTTTTAAAGAAAAAATCAATAAACATCACAATTGCATAAATTATACAAATTAAAACTAAAATTGTCAAATCCATTTTTACTAAAAATTATTTTTTTTGTTTCTAAAAATTCTTTGTTTTTATGAAAATTCTTTTATTTACTTTTTTTCTGAGGAGATCAAATTTTGAAGCCGGTTGAAATGTTTGAAATTTTAAATTGACAGTTGATTTTATTGGTTGTTTTATTAACAAAATTATTAAGTTAAATTCAAGTAAAAATGAGACTTTCAATTTTATTTGCAACTTTTTCTGTTTTTTAAGTTTCAAAATTGTTTTATGATTTACTGTTATTATTTGACATCTACACTTTATGTAATTGGCAATGTCTATCAATGATTTTCCAACAAATTTAAGCAACGCAGTCAAAGGTGTGAACGAAACACATTTGATTGGAAAAAAATGGTTTTTAATTCTAGTTGCAGAATCTTTAGAATTTTTGTAATCTAAATATTATTTAAAGAAAATAAAATAAAATTTTTAAATTTCATTTTGACCGTTACTTTGAAAACAAGTTTTATGTTTAATAAAAAAAAACAAAATTATTAATTTTTCACAAAAATTTTTGAAATAACTTTATTGCTTTTCATAATTTTTTTCTACATGAAATTTTACTAAAATGTTGGCAATCAAAGTAGAAAATTTAGTTAAGTTGACTGCCAAAATGATTAATTAATGCCATCTCGCTAGCTGATGGAAGTTGAATCGGAATGTGATAATATTTACATTGCTGTCTTCGACATATTCCATTAGCATGATCACGACAGACTGCGACTCTTTGCTCGTGAATTTCTAGTTTCTTTGCTGAAAATTTCAAATAGAATTTTTATTCTTCTTTGATATTTTAAAACGTTTTTTGATGATATAAATTAAGTTCGCTTACGATTCATTAAATGCACAAATTTACAGTTGATTCTGGAGCACATATTTCTGTTGAAATCCTGACAAACTGGTAAATTATCCAAAATCTAAATAGAAATAATTAAAAATACTTAATGAATATTTTTTTAAATAAAAATTTTTCTTATTTGTGAATTGACTGCAAGGAAATAAAAATCAGTAATATTAACCGTCAGTGACGTGTTAAAAGCGCATTTTCCCGCAACAGATTAGGTTTGTTTAAAAATTCATTGAAAGTTTCAAAAAAATTTATTCCGGCCTTTTTGCGCCTTTTGAAGTCTTGCCTACAATTACAAACATTTACACTTGGGTCTAAATACTACGCAAAAATCACTTCTGACCATGTTTCTCAAACGTTCATGACTATTTATACGCACTTTTTGAATGAGAAAAAGAATTTTTTTTCGGCGTCCATTTGTGCGAATGACATCCAAACATGCATGCCTCTTGGTCGTCATAGCACCCAATCTAATTAAGACCTTTTTATGCCATCTTATTGTTACGCATTCAAGACCTTTCCAACGAGTATAAATATGTTGCTGTAGTTTGGGAAAATATTCGCATTTTTACGGCCACTGTGATGCACCTGCTGCGCCACTCATCGCCAGTCTTACGACTCTGAATTTAAAATTGTCCTATAGAAATCATTTGGTTTACATAGTCTTGTTTCTATGTTTATGATATTTATAAGTTATTTTTGGTTGGAATTAAAAAAAGTCTTTTTTCATTGTTCATGGTGCGTGGAACGGGATCCGACCATAATGACGATGCCATAGCTCTGCGAGTGGGACACGAATCTTCGCGGATAAGCTGTCCCGTTATCACCGGGTTCTCTATAGGTCAGACTTCAAACAGTAAGTTTGCGCCAGCCGGTTGTGTCCGTCCCACCCGACCGCGGTCCCCGGGTGGCGGTGGGTGGGGGGCGTGTGTTGTTGCGTGGAACCCTACTGCCACCATCGGGTCCTGGTGGCCGCGTTACGTCGCGCGCGCGCAACTGAGACGGTGCAAAATCAGGTTTGTAAAAAACCGTATTTGTGAAAGACATAAGTCTACAAAGAAGAAATCGGTACCAGTGGACGGGACAGGACGAGGGCAACAAATGGTGGGTCACCATAGTAGGGGCGTGCTTGTTTTCTAAATATCTGATGGAGAAAATGCGCTTAAAAATTTATTTTTGGTTGTATAGCTGGATACATGCTAACTAATTAGCAGAAGTTTATTCATTTTAAATCTCTATCAAAAGCATAAAATCAAAAAAAATTGTTTATTAAAAAAAAGAATTAAAATAACAATCAATTTCTTTTGTTTAGAAAATTTAAACTGTTGCATATAATTTTAAAAATATTTCTGATATAACTGATATTATCTATGTTACATTATTTTGTTTTGAAAGATTTTTTTAGTTCACACATCAACATTCATCCTCTGTGCCTTGTGAATGTCGTGTTGTATGTGACCGAATGGACATTTAGAGTGTATAACCTGGCACTAGCTTATTTTAATTATGGCATGAATGGCTGGAAGTTTAAT
>CM031382.1:7365673-7411113 GCA_018290095.1 Polypedilum vanderplanki
TTGTAGGCAATTAATGCTAACAGCTTTGAACTTTGATTGAGTCAGGAACAATTTTAATTTGTGTTTATCTGTTTGTGAAAATTTGTTATCAAAAGTTTAGAGCAGTTAAAGTAATAGTAGAAATGAACTATAAACAAATCATAACATCAATAGAAGTTTATTTAATATTCTTTAACTTCTCTTATTCAGTTTGAAATCAGAATAAAGCAGAAGATAAAGAAAAATATCCATTTTTCAATTCCAATATTTTAAAACAGCAATATCTCAATGATTTTCCTACTTAAGTAATATTTATTTCTTAAGCTTTAGCGATTGATTTGCCTTGAAGTATAGTTGTTTTACTTCAATAAGCATTATAACAAGACGATTATTTTACAAAAATATTTATGGAATTTCACCAAAAAATTGAGCAATTGAAGTAAACAATTGATTGAACAACAAAATGAATTCACATTTTCGCAAATTTCTCTTAAAATAAAGCATTTTAACTCATGACTTAAACACAGAATGATTAATAATTCATAAATGAAGCTAATAAAATAGTTTACATTGAGCTTTTAAAGAATTTTTACCAAAATTGTAAAATTGTAGAATCTCTTTTTTTTGAATATTGCCCATATGAATAAAGCCAACTTACGATTCATTAAATGCACAAATTTACAGTTGATTCTGGAGCACATATTTCTATTGAAATCCTGACAAACTGGTAAATTATCCAAAATCTAAATAGAAATAATTAAAAATACTTAATGAATATTTTTTTAAATAAAAATTTTTCTTAATTTTGAATTGACTGCAAGGAAATAAAAATTTATTTTTGTTGTAGCTGAAAAATGCTAAATTTTTAGCAGAATTTTTCATTAAATTCTCTATCAAAGCATAAAATCAAAAGAAGTTTAAAAATGATAAAAAAATCATTCAATTTTCTTTTGTATGAAAATTTAAAAACTGTGCATTAATTTTGAAAAAAATATTTCTGATTTTTTAACATGTTATTCTCTTGATTTTATGTTTTGAAGATTTCATTAAGTCAAAAACATTTATCACCTGTCCATTGGAATCGGTGTAAGTGACAAATGGAGCATTAAGTGGTATAACTGCATTAGCTGATTTGTTTTAGTATGTTTTAATTGGCATTAATGATTTAGCAGCAGTAAAAGTAAGATTTTTTTATTCAAGCACAAAACATGCGAGCAGAAATAGAAAGATAAAAAAGAAAGAAATTTTTTTTAAATTTTCCATGTGAAAAAGTAAAGAAAATTTTGCTTTAAAATATTTTCAAAAGAAATTTTATAAATATTTTTGGAAAAAGTCTGTCTTCAGTTTTTTTTTCTCAGATTTCTTTTTACAAAACAGAAAATTCTGGCACCCAGACACCAAAAAAAGAAATTTGTAGCTAAAATTATTATTATTTTAATTTTTAATTACTTACGATCAGTTGGCACAATTGTGATGGGAGGTTGATAAATAGGTTGAGGAATAAAAGCAGCAGCTGGTGCAGGAATAACAGGAAGAGTTGTTAAAGCAGTTGGCTGTAATGTTGGTCTTTTAAAATACATCATTTCAAAAGGAATTTCCGGTGACATTTCTGCGCTTCTTTTCATTCCAATTTCAATTTTTGCTGTTTTTGATGTCGAAGGTAAAACATCAATTTGCTGTTGCTGAGCTTCACTCATTTGTAGCAATTGCATTTGAGTTTTCATGGCCAAGTGATTTCGTCCACGTGCCAATAAGACTTCCATTAGTGGAGGAGTTGGGTGATAAAATTTGCAAGGTGGTGAAATTCGTCTGCAACGACCTTTAAAACTGTCGTAACAAGCCATGACTTTACCATCAGCTGTAACATCCACATGCGGCAACGGATGAGCTTGAGGACATTCATCTGATGAAATCAAGCACTTTCCATTTTGATGCTCACGACAGACATCAAGTTGAAGCCACTGCGAATCTTTTTGACTTTGCGACATGACCGAATGGTGTATGAATTATGACTGAATAAAAATTGAGGCAAGTTCGATTGATTTCAAGTGCTTCTGCAGTTGTATGGATGCCATGAGGATTAGTCAATGTTTAAAATTAAGAAGGAGGGATGGACTAGATTTTATATGGAAAATTTTTTTGTTTATTTTGCAAATATTTGAAAGTTTTGATTGATTTGAGTTTAAATAAATAAATTTAGTGATGAAATTTACAGATGCTGTGAAAAATTTTTAACTAAAAAATTATTTTTTTAATTAAAGGTTGACAAAATATTAAGTTAAGAACAATTCACAAAAATTCTAATTTTTAAATTACTTTAGCAATAAAGTATGAATTCAAATGGATTCAACTTTATGCAAATTCTTTAAAAAATTATTTCCCTTGCTAATACATTTTTTCCTACAAAATGCCAAACAGTAGCAAAAAACTCTAATTTAAATTTATTTTTCATCACATTTCATTCGTTAACAACAGTCACATAAAACGAAGACACAAAAGAAGAAAAAAATCGATCAGGTATCAAATTACTAAAAAAAAAATCGAATGAGCCATTTGAAAGTTAATATACATCAACATAAATGAAGCCACATAAGATGACAGGGAATTTTTTTCTAAATTTCCTCATTGTCGTCAACTGGTTTTAATTACAGACTGAATTTTTTTATGTATTTTGTCTTTAGTAGTAATTTGCTTGTGAATTGACAAAGATTGATTTTTTGTAATTAGCGAGAAAAATAATTTAAGAGGCTGAGATTTGATAAGTTTGAAGATTAAGTGGATATGATGAATTAAAAAATGTCAAGGAAGATAAAATATTGAAAATTTCTTTTATTTATCAAATCAAATTTTAATTAAAAAAATATTAATTAATTATTGACATTTGTTATAAAAACAAATAAAATTGAACATTTAAAGAAAAAATTTATTAAAAGTTTCCAAAACAAAACAGAAAAAGTTTGAAAACTTTCAACAAAACTTTAAAAAAGAAATTTCTTTCAATTATACAAACATTGACACATTAAACTTCAAGTGCATGCAATCAAAGCAACAATTCAACTCATATCGAAAGAAAAAAAATGAAAAGTTCTCATCATCATCAAAAAATAAATTGTCGCATGATATAAACCCAAGTGTAGAGAAAAAGAAAAAAGATTTTTCGTTAGTGGTTGTTATTGTTGCTGTAGACTGAAATCTGTTGTGAAAAAGTTTTTTTATTTTCATGTCATCATCATTATCGTTATTGTGAAGTGAAGTGTAAAGAGTGAAATAGTTTTCTAGGAACATTAATCAATACAAGTACTTAGAAAATTCGTAAATATTTTTCAATATTTTTTACGCATTTAAGAAAGTAAGTGAAATTTAAAAACTATTCAAAATTTATTTAAAAAACAAAAGAAACCCAATTTAAAAAATATTTGTTTATTAAAACTTTTTAACGTGAAAGTTGTTGACATTTTAATTAAAAATGTTTATAAACCATTGAAAAATTTTCATATTGCAAGCGTAAAAAGTTTTACAATGCAAAAAAATGACAAAAATTGAATAAAAACAGCAAATGGAGCTTTAAAAAAAGAATGATTAAATACATAAAAGAAAAAAAAAATAACGGAAATTTCAAAATTTTTTTAAAATTTTCCATAAAATTTTTTATAAATTTCCTAAAAATTTAAATTACATCATTTTTATAAAAATCCTAATTTCGCATTTTTCTCTCAAAAATTTTTTATTCTCATGATAAAATTTTCTTACTCTCAAAATTCTCTCGAAATATTTTTATAAAATTGAGCAATTTCTCTCATTCATAAGATATTACAATAACAAAACTGCGTCATTTTCTCTCTATTTCTCATTTCGCTCAATTTTCATGCAATTTTCTCAGTGGTCTCAGTAGTTAAAATTGATTTCACACTCAGAGCTTCGTCATAAGTTCGTCAAGAATCAATTTAGTCGCAATTTTAGTATTTTTATTGTGAATTTAAGAAATTTTTAATCAAATTGTGAATCTTAAAAAGTATTAGATTAATTTAAAAATAATTTAAATCCATAAAATTCAATTTTTATTACAAAAAACAAGATAAAAAAATAAATCGAGGTCATTTGCTTTTAAACTTGTTAATAAACTGATAAATCATAGTCATACGATTTGATAGACATTGACAGATGTAAATGAAACAAATAGAGAAATTTTCACGGCTGTAACTTTTTAATGACAATTTTTTATTTACGTTGCAATTGAATGAAAGTCGAAGAAAATTATTATTGTGTATTGACAAAAAAAATTTTGGCAGCTCATTTTGAGAGTGAATCATAAATATTTCCCAAATGGTAAGAAATACGTCAAAAAATAATATTGCGGTCAATGTAATATACTTCAATATTTGTTTAATTCTCATTGTTTATTTTTGATAAAAATTGATTAAATGAGCGAGATTCATAAAACTGGCAGTTTTGATGGCATTTTATGAGCCTACAGAAGTTTTATTAAAAATTCCATTTTGTTGTGCTGTTTTTTATTTACATAAAATTTGTTATCAAATTACAGAGAAAAATTTCATATGAATTTTGAATTTATAATTGAGGCACGAAAAAAGTTGCTGATAAGGAAAGGAAAATAAAATTTAGGCTTTTATTTTTCATGGTTTTTCATACAGTTTTGGGAAAATATTTTAATACAGAATTTTTGATATCACACTAAAAATTTTTCAGAGTTTGAAACCGAGTTGAGTTTAAACCGATTTAGACAAACAAAATTCAACTCGGTTTTGGACTCTGAAGTTTTCTAATTTATACACCTTAATTGACTTTTTCCTCTAATTTAATATTTTTTTATTTCTCATTTTAGTTGATGCAACTCAAATTATCTAGTCAACCAAAGAAATTTTCCTTTCTTAACTTCTACTAAAAAATCTACAAAAAAAATGTCTGACAGAGCACGACTCTTACCTTCATCTGACTCACAAATAATCACGAATACACCAGTTGATCAAACAACAACACATTCCATTCCAAATTACGGAAGTATTCAAGACTCGAGCACTAATAGTAATCCAACTGATGATTCATTGACTGCAATTATGCCAGACGACAAAACAACATTAAAATTTTTTGAAAAAGTTGGATTTTCACTTGGTCATGTTTACAATGATTTGTGTGCTGGAATATGGTTTAGTTATACATTATTATTCATGCAAGGAGTTTTGGGTATGCCTGGACCAGAAGCTGGTGCTATGGTGATGCTTGGTCAAGTTGGTGATGCAATTGCAACTCCAATTGTTGGTTTAATTACTGATAAATTTAGCACGAAAAGAAAATGGCACATTTTTGGAACTTTTTTAGTTCTTCTGACTTTTCCATTAATTTTTGCTGTTTGTCCATATTGCGATGAATTTCCGCCATGGTGGCGTTTGATTTATTTTACAATAGTTATTTTAATCTTTCAATTTGGTTGGCCTGTTGTGCAAATTACTCATCTTGCAATGATACCCGAATTATCAAGAACACAACGTGATAGAAGTGAACTCACAGCAACACGATATTCCGCCTCCATATGTAGCAATGTTGTTGTATACATCGTCACATGGGCTGTGCTTCATCTACAAACAAGTACAGAAAGTAAAATTACACCAGCAGATTGGCCAAAGTTTCGTGACATTGCACTAATTTTGACATTAATTGGAGTTTCAATGTCTGTGCTTTTTCATTTTTCACTGTCACTTTCAAATTATGAATATCGAAGAAGATTGACAATGAGTCGAAGAATTCAAGCTATTCCAACAACTGATACTGAATCTCTTATTAGTAATGCATCAGTTGAAGAAGCAACAAGCTCAACAAATTCAACTGTCGTTGATAGAATTTATGTGACGACTGTGCCAAAGAAAAATTTTTTCAAATCACCATTGCTTTATCAAAATGCACTACTTTATGTTTTTAGTCGATTATTTATGACAACTTCATTGGTTTACATGCCATTATGGCTTAATGAACGAGCTTATGTACCAACAATACCAACAACTGTTACTGTTGGTGAAATTAGTGATATTTTAGACAACAAAAGTATTGAAAACATTGCAACAGTTCCTTTGGCTTCATTCATAGCATCATTTTTAGCTTCAATGTTTTTCAAAATGGGTGATCGATTTATTGGACATAAAGTTGGATATTTAATTGGTTCATTAATAAGTGTCGTCGGTTGTGTATGGGTAGCACTTGCTGCATCACCTGATTCATCAGTTTGGGAACTTTATGCTGTTGCAACATTCTTTGGTGCTGGTAGTTCTGTTACAATGATTGCAAGTCTGTGCATTACAGCAGATTTTATTGGACCACATGTGGATCAGGGTGGATTTATTTATTCTGCTGTTACTTTCTGTGATAAACTTATTACTGGCGTTGCTGTTGTTGTTATTGAAACTATGTAAGTTTTTATTATTGAATCATTTTAGTTCGTATTCTTTTTATTTAGGAAATTTTAAAATTATTAAGATTTGAAATTTTTTAAAAAAAAATTTTTATCATATTTTAAAACTATCTAAATTTTTTTTTCATTTTAGAAAATGCAAAACTCATGATGAATGTCCAACATATTATAGAGATGTATTAGCATATGCTTGTGGTTTCTCAGCTATTTTTGGAATCTTCACATTAGCAACACTCATCTGCACAAAATCAATAACAGAAAGAATCGATCGTGAAGAAAGAAGAACATTAAGAACTTAACTTTTTTTTTTGTATTTAAATGAAATGTTGTAATAAATTTTCTATAAGTAAAGGAAATTTTTTTCATTAAGATGGAAATACAAGTATATTTTCTAAGAATCCCAAAAAAATTTAAATGATTTGATTTCAGGTTTGAACAACTAAAAAGGTAATTAAACATTATTAAAATTTAAATGTTGCAGTCTTGATTTGAATAAATTTTTAGAACTTGTCTATCAATATCACCAACACAATTTCCAAAATCATACGAATGCTCATTTTAAAAAATCTCAAAAGAGAGAAACTGCAAAATCTTTCGTTAAATTAGTGCCAAAAGTCAATTGTCTATTTTACATCATTAGTCATTCACCTACCGTTAATTGAAACAGAAGCAAATTTTCTAAAGTGAAAGTATCTGAGCAAAACAAAAAACAAAATTCATCAGAATTTTTATCAAGAATTTCATTGGTCACTATGGACGAATTAAAATTTATTTACATCAGCTTATTCATCTTTTATGTGCTTATTGTGATCATCATACTTGGTGCCTCTTGGTATTTGAAAAAAAGATCTAAGGAGGAAGCACGTCAAATGAATCGTCACTTGTATGACTGAATTTTTATTTCATCTAACTCTTGTCTTTAATTATGGATTAAATAAAGACTGCTATATCTAATTTATCAACTATTTATGGAAAATAATCATTCAAATCATTTTGGGAACATCTTTTATCATGTGCAATTTTCATCATCCTAAAATTATAATTTTAATTTTTATATCGATATTAATTGACTGATGTTAGATTATTTTCATCTTATACTGTATATGGAAGAGAAAAGTATTGATAATTGACAGCGATAAAATTCTTAGAAAGATATAAATGTGATTAAATGGATAAATAAAAAATTAATAAAAAATTCAAATGGTTTTTTCTTTTGATATTTCAAAAAAAAATTTAAATTTCATATAAAATTAAATAAATTTTCAGTATCACAAATTTTATTGAACTTATCATGGTGTTTTCAAAAAGCTTACATCTACACATTAATAGCAAAACTAAAAAAGTAATAAAAATTTAGTTAAATTAATTGAAAATTATTTTCTTTGTAAAACACAGAATATCTTAAGTACTCAGATTTTTTGCCTCTGGAATAATTGACAACTAAATTCTAAGAAAATTTGTTTAAAAATAAAATTCCGTCTAGACATGAATTTCATTTGCATTTTTACTAATTTTAAAAAATCATCTACAATTAACGAAAAAGCTGTTGGCTACACAGCTTCATTAAATTTTTCATTTTAAATTGATGCTTTAGCAACAAACTTTTAAAGACAAATGATTTAAATTTAATTTTTCTCAAGTTTTAAAAGTCGATAAAAAATTGATTTTGTAAATTGTTCAAAAGTTTTTTTCCTTTCTGTTAAATTTTATTTTAAAAATTGAAAAATTTATGAATGCTAATGCATGATGGTTCAGCATATATTTTAAAATTTTAATGAAAATTTTTCAAAATACTCAAAGGCTTAGAACTCTTTGATTATGATCAAAAAATTTGATTTTTATTTGATTTTTTTACAAGAATCAAAATGTTTTCAGACCTTGAAAGTACCATAAAATTTACCAAAGAAAACAAAAAATTCCAAAAGACATTTCAGATGAAATTTCTGCGACTGCATACCTAAATATATTGATGTCTTTATGAACCTAAAATTAAATTGATGAAATCAAATCTGTAAAGAATGTCAACAATGTTCTGTGAATGCTGTAAAGGAAACTGATAAGAAATAAATAAATTTATTTTAATTTTTTATGTTCAGTTTCATTTTGACTTTAAAACTATTCACTTGTGAATAAAATGAAGATGCTAAAATATTTCTTGCTGTAAATTGATATTATAAAAATAAATCAATTTAAATTAATTTTAATTCCAACAGGTTATTTGTTTTACATTATGCTAAGGGAATTCCAATTTATTGCTCATTTCAAACTGTGTCATTATCTGATTCAGCAACACTTTATTATTGTGAAATTCAAGACAAAGGAAAATATATTGAACCGAAAATAGTTTTTGATGAAATTGCTGGCATTCATGCAGTTGGAAAGTCAAATGAAGATGTACAAGGATTTAGATTTGAGCATTACGATAAAATTCAATATTTTCCAACGAACCTTGAAAATTTCTTAAAAAATTTAACTTCAATTTCACTTCATGATTTGGAAATTAAAGAAATTCATCAGAGCGACTTGGAACCATTTGGAAATTTAAAATATTTTTATTTTGGTAAAAATCAATTGCATACTTTAGAAAAAGATCTTTTTGAATTTAATCCACTTCTTGAGCTTCTTTGGCTTAATAATAACAAATTGTCACACATTGATCCTTTCGTGTTTTCTTCTTTAAATTCACTTCGTGTTCTTGATTTGAGTTTTAATAGTTGCAAAAAATCTTTTTCTAAAGTCGCTACGAAAGAACTTGTTAGAACAACAATGAACAATTGAACATTTTCAATGTTTTTCAATTGATTTTTTTGTTATTTCTAATAATGAAAATTTCACTAGACAATTTGATGCTATTAATGAAAAATTAGAAAATTTACTGAAAAATAATCAAAACTTAAATTACAAAGGGGAAAACTTTTACAATGTGAATGATTCAGTCAGTTCGCAAGAAACTTTTGCTTATCAACAAACACAAAACTACAATGAAATTGATGCTAAAATGAATTTGCTCATAATTATTCTTATCTTGACTTTCGTCATTTCTATAATTATTTCTATTGCATTGTTTTATAATTTGCTCATAATTATTCTTATCTTGACTTTCGTCATTTCTATAATTATTTCTATTGCATTGTTTTATATTGTGATAAAAAAGAAGGATAAAAATTATGAAAATATTGCAATGATTTAAAAAAGTTGTATATATGAGAAATCCATAAAATTTTATATTTTGGGGATGAAAATTAATGAAAAATTAATATTTTAAAAATTTAGTAAACATTAAAATTTGAATGCAAAATCTCATCGCAAATTTTATTGAACGTCATTACTTTTTGAAATTATTTATAATAAGCTTCATTATTATGAGAAACTATCAAAATGTGTTTGAATAAAAATAATGATAAATTCAAGAGATACAAACAGTGTTAAAAATTTATTAAAATATTTTTATACCTTCTACACAAAATTTCCAGTTTTGTATATTTTTTAAAATGATTATTATTTTATCACTATTTCATCTATCATAATTTCATATTTTATAGAAAAAATTATTTAGAACCATAAAAAAATTCAAAAAAAAAGATTTAAACGATTGGCTTGAATGAAATGAACAAACAACTTTAAAACAAAATTTGCATGAAAAATAAAGAGAGTTTGTTAACGAAATAACGTGAAAAAAATTAACGAACTAAAAATAGTTTGGTGCATGAACTTCGTTTGATAAAATTTGTTTTGAGGATATTTTTAAGCTTAAGATGTTATCGATTTTTTATTTATAAAAATAACTGGTCTTGTGATCTATTCTTAGCAGGCAAATCATTTGTGTTTCTGAATTCAAAAAAGCAACATCAAAAAATATTTAAAGAACTTTTACAATTCATACAATAAATTAATAATGGTAACAAAATTGCCTAATTTATTAAAATTTCATAATTAATTTCGGTATTCACAAAATATTTTAGAATAAAAAATTTATAATTTTCATGATGTTTTTGACTGCTCTTTCGCTACAAAAGAATGTTTCTAGCATGTAAGTCATAAAAAAGTTGTTTCAAAAAATTATACTTTTTGGGTGTCATTTTATTTATTTAATTAGGAAACTATCGAACGAAAACATTAAAACTTCAGATGAAGAAACTGTAAATAATCCACCCGAAGTATACACAACAACAATTCGTACGACCACTCCTTATCTTTGCAATACAAAACCTTTTTAAATCAAGGATTGAAGGAAGAAAAATTAAGGATTTTTTAGAAAAATAGGTAAAATTTTAAGAATAGTTTTGGATGATTTGTGTTTTTAATGGGAGATTTTGAAGGCTTTTGATTTTTCATTGAATTGTCCTTATTTGTTATGATTGGGTTAAAATTGATATTGAAGTTAAATTACTAGTTAAATTTTATAGATATAAAATCATTCACATTCTGAATTTAAAACTTTATTCTTTTGTTATAAAAAGCTTGTCGTTTAATAAAATCATTTTATACGAAATTTAATTCATTTTTTTTTTTGGATTTTTTCATAGCAATCAAGCAGTTTCTGGTAAAAATAAATTTTTATATTTTAAAAAAGTTCAAATTGACTTATTAAAAAATCATAATAAAATGTAACGATTTTTTCATTCAATAAAAAATTTAAAAAAAAAATTTTTTTTCCATCGCGTCGACGCTTTTAATTCAATTTCTTTGTTCGACTGTCAAAGTCAGCTGTCTCATAAGAAAGAAAGAGACAAAAAATTCTCATAACTTTACAAACACAATGAAAGAATTTTATTTGCACTTACACATTAAAAAATTTTCTCACATTCCCAAGTTCAATTTCAAATAGCAGAGAGCGTTCGACGCAATAGAAACTACCACGAGAGAGAGCAAGCAAGTATCAAATTCACTCTCGGTGGTAGCGCAAGTGTCGACTCAAGATTCCTCAACTCAATATTTTTTCTAATTAAATTTAACCATCGAAAAGGCCAAAGTCGCGCTCCAAAAAAGACAAATCAAATCAACTAACCGTGTGAAAAATCAAATTAACATGTAAACAACTCGCGACTATCGTGAAATTGCGAGTGTTTTGAGTGCTGAAAAAAAGAAGAATTTTTCTTTTTTGTGTGTTGGATTTGCTTGGTTTGGAGCGACGATAGAGAGAGAGTGAAAAAAATCTTTTTCATTTATTTGCAGAACAAAGTTTTTTTCTAAGTTTCTTGCTAGAAATAAAAGTGAATCTCAAAAGTGCAAAAAATAATTGATTAAAAAATTTTTTGTAAGAAAAAATCGAACAAGTTCGAAAAAAAGAAGAAAAAGAGACGGCAAGAGCGCGCGCGTGCACCAATACCAACGTCGAGTGTTTCTCTCTTTCGCTCTCGGACCTCATATACAGAGAACAGAAGGAGCGAGTGTGAAAAAGTGGTCTCCGGGTCTGGTCGAGAGTTTGAGACCAGAGTGACTTGAAGTGGTTACGAATTAAGCAAGGGACTTTTTTTTGTTTGATTTGGCTTGTAGGTCGCCCGCACTTGGGATTATTAATAATGAGTGACAGTGGATCCGATATTCAAAGTATGTTGAAAAAAAAATTTATGCTCTCGAAAAAAAAAGTGTCTTTTACAAGTGGCAAAAAATTTTTTCTTCATTTATGGTAAAAAAGTTTAAAAATTTTGCGTGAGTGTGTCATTTTTCTGGCGACTGATTTAGAAAAATATTATTGCTTTTGTTGTGAATCTATAAAATCTTCTGTCTGCCTGCTGATTACAATTTTCATTAGCGATTTTTTTTGTAAAATATTGTAGAATGAAATTTGTCAGTTTGGCTGAAATTTAAGTTTGTTTTTTAACGAAAAGAAAATCAATTAAATTTATCGATTTTGAAAAGAAAAGTTTTAGTTTTGATTTCTTATTGGGTATTTTTAATATAATTAAGAAATATTTAGTAAGAAGAAATTTTAGTAAAATGAAAAAGTTGAGAAATTCATAATTGAAAATTACAAGTGAAACAAATATTTTTCAATAATTGTTATTCCAATTTAATGAAAAGCATAAAATATTGATTAGATTTCAAAATCCTAAAGTTGCTAAATTTGAATTTCATAAACATTATTTTCTTACTTTTCTTTTCATTTTAATTTTTATCAACCAAAGTTTATTAGGGACAATTCTGTCCGTTTATAATTACATTAATAAAAACTTATAAAATCTTGTTCCAAAAAATATAATTATTTTCTTAAATATAAAAGAATATTTGGTCTAAAGTTTTAGTCATCACTATAGATTTTCCTTCTTTTAAATTAAAAAAAACCAATATTTGTCACAAAATCCATAAAAAACAGAAACAACTGTTTTGAATTTTTTTAAAAATTTACAATGATTTTATTTGAAAAATTTTCAGTACAGTCACAGAACCTTAGTAAAATATTTTGATTTTTTGTGATTAAAATCCGACTTTAAAGTATTTAGGTGTCATGAAGCCTTCCCAGAAACTTTGCTTTGATTCTTTGAAGGTATTTTTCTCAAAATATATCCTTAGGCAACAATTTTCTTTTTTGTTTAAAATATATTTAAACATTTCCTGTATTAATTACAAAACAAATTCTTTTTTTTACTAATTATAAAATTTTATTCCAAAATCTGCTGAAAAAATTATTTAAGGAAATTCTTTGAACATTATCAAAAAAATTTCTAATTATTTTCTTGATTTATAAAAATTTCTTAGAATTCTCACAAATCTCAATAAAATATCTTTCATATTTCCTTAAAAAATCAAAATCATCAGCTGCTTGCTCCTTCCAATATTCCTCTTTTATCTCACTGATCTTTCTCAATTGCGCTAATGTCACTCCATCCACAATCGCTTTACCTTCTCTCTTTGCAT
Organism: Polypedilum vanderplanki; assembly: GCA_018290095.1. Taxonomy (NCBI): domain Eukaryota; kingdom Metazoa; phylum Arthropoda; class Insecta; order Diptera; family Chironomidae; genus Polypedilum; species Polypedilum vanderplanki. The sequence goes on from CM031382.1 coordinate 7,378,932, forward strand.
CCACATTGCATTACATACTTTTTTCACATCCATCAGCTGTACACTCACACATATATTTATAAAATTTTCAGCCATCTTGGATTTTCCGTCTCTCTCAAAGTTACAAATACTAATAAATTTTCTTATGTGTTTCTTTTTCTCATATTTCGACATACAAATAGCAAAAAAAAAGTTTCAGTTTTCAAAAAAAAAAATTTAAAAGATTTTTTTGTAAGTTTTGATTCTAAATTTTGATGGAAAAGTGTAAAAATTTGAAATTTCTAATTTCTTGTTGTGTTTGAAATTGTGCAAAATCTAAAAATCAAAGTTGAAAAATTTTATGTTCATTTCGTGTCGTGAGTCTGATCGTGTCAATTTTTCCAAGCACGTCTGCAATAACTTCATTTAGTCGGTGACCCAGTCGGCAGTCGCTATCGAATCATTTCACACTCCATTGTGACCGAACGTAAGCTAAAAAAAAGTAAAGCGAAAAATTTTGCATAATTTTTTTTTGTTGCCATATGACCTTCCTTAAAAAAATAATACATCGACAAAATAAAATTCAATATATGTGAAAAAAATTTTCATCTCTGTTTCGTGACATTTTCGTTAAATGATTCTTAAAAGTGGCGTCAAATTTGCATTGATCGTGTGAGTCATGTTGAGAATCAATTGAGATTTTCGCATGGAAATTCGTCCAAAAATCAATTTTTGTTGGCAAAATGCTGAAGAAGAAAAAAATTTTTTTGTTGTTACAGTCGTGTCAGAATATTGAGAGATTTTTATATGTATATGTAGGTGAACAATTGTATAGATGATGGGCTTGTGAGAACATATTCATAATAGTATTGGTTTTTTAGTTGCTTACTTAATTTAAATAGCTTTAGTTTAGTTTGGAGAGAAGAAAGAAAAATGTTCTAGGTGATGGATTGATTTGTTGCTTTGATTTCAAATTGATGAGTGTGTGAATTTTGAAATAGATTGAGTTAACAAATTTTATGCTTAAACCATTTGAAAATTTGTTATTTATTTATTTATTTACTCGCTGTTTCTTAAAACTTTTTATTTTATAATTTCATTAAAAAGGAATTATTTAATTAGAGAAACAAACCAAAGAATTTTTTGACAATTCGCTACATCTTTTTATGGAAAAAGTTTTATTGTCTATTATTTAATGAATAAATTCATTTAAAATAAGCTGTCAAAAATAAATTTTGCATGAAACTTCAAAAAATTATGGATTTTTTAAAAACTTGATGACACAACAGAATTTTCTAAAATTTAGAATTTGTTAAAATAAATCTTATTAAAAATTTTTTTACTGGTTTAATAACAAAACTAATAATTTAAAACACAAAAACCTATTGTCACATGCAATTTTAAATTTTCTAAACTGAACCCTAAATTAACTCTATCAAAAAATAATAAAAATCAGTATGGGTTTTTTGATAATTTGCATGAAGTAGCCTGGAAAATAGAATTTTTTTCAACGTATACTTTATGAAAATTATCAGTTTCCTGATCCATAATTTTTCCAATAACTTGCTTACGTTTTATTTAAGAAGAAAAAATCATGTCAAAATTTTTACAAAATACTTTTCATCTTAATAGTTAATGAAAATTGTCATCAAAATTTGCAACACGAACTCTGATGGAATATTTTAAATATTCTTAAAGAGAGCTAAAATTAAATTTATCAGTGAAAAGTGATTTATTTTAAATTATCCTTTTATAAACTATAAATAAATAAACTTACAAATATTTCATGCAACATAGAAGAAAATGTAGTTGTAAAACAATTTAGACAATAAAAAATATTTTATCTTATCTTTTTCATAAAGTCAATTTCTGATGTGCCTAATATATTTATTATTTTCAAGAATTAATCTGATGCTTTAGTTAAGAAAACAACCTGTAACAAGAGGAATGACTGTACGTCAATTAAATTAATTAAAAACTAGCATCTTCTTAAAATCATCTTTTGAAAACTTTCTAGACAAAATTTTAAAAATGAAATAAAGAAATCTAGAACAATTAATTTTTTAAGTTATAAATTTCGAATAGTCAGTACATTAGCTCTGTATTATTAATAGAAACTGCTACTGATTTGCGAAAAAAAATTCTATTAGATCATACTTTTTTTTCAAAATTTAATTTATAAAAATTCAATGTTTGACGTTTAATTTGTATTATAACTTGTTTGTAAACGTCTTTTTTTGAGCTGGTGACAATTTGACTTTTTAAAAAGTTTAACATTTTTATGTTCATAATTTTTCTTTTTTTTTAGTATATTAATCTCTGCAATTTATTCACTTGAAAAATAAATATGATATACATGAAATTTATTACTTTTTTTGATATCTTAGAAAGTTTGAAAATATTCTACAGTCTCTATTTTTATTGACTTTACCATATAAGATTTTAGAAATTATTAATTTTCTTGACCAATTATTAAAAATCATCAAAAAATTTATAAAAGTAATTAAAATTTAAAATTTTCAAAAATAGAATTTTACACGAAGCTTTTAATCAAGTCTTTAAAATAATGACAAAAAAAATAGTTAAATCACAACTAGAAATACACTTATAAAGTAAGCAAATAATCTCCTATTGCGATACAACAAAAAGCAATAAAGCTATTATAATTTACTCATATTTTGCAGATATGAGAATATTTTCCTAATAGAAATCTATTAAAAAACCTTAAAACATTGAAATTTTCCATATTTTGGCACAATTTTTTTAAAATAAATCTGAGGGAGAAAAAGAAGTGTGAAGTGTAAGCAAAATAAAAAAGATTTCCATCTCACTTACTCACAAATACATTAAATTTATTGTGTAATAATTTTTTTTTCATTTTGTGTCTCTATTTATTTATATACAAAAAACCAATACAATTAAAAGAAAGCATCACATATGTAAAACAAAAAAAAAGCTTCATGCAATGCAAATTAATCAAAAATTTTAAATAATTTCTTTTTAAAAACGTTTATTTACAAAATCAATGTAAGTGGCGCCTCGAATTTTCATAATAAGACAAATGTGAACTTTTTTTCCTTCAAGTCTCGTGTCTGTATGCGTGCACTAAAAAAATTGTGTACGATGGGCAACATTAAGAGAGTTTATCGACCTTTCTTAATGTAATATTTGATGTGTGTGAGAAAAAAGCATAAGCAGAGCGCTATATGAACATACATTTATCGATTTTCTTTTTTGCCTTCACTTGTTCTCCTTTGATGGTCTTCTTTTTATGCTTGTTGCCATACGAAAAGGAATCAGAGAAAAAACTTTCACATTTAATTAAAGTAGGCCAAGATATACTGAACTTTTTTGATAGTTTTGATTCTATGGGATTTTTTTTACAATGTAGCTTTTAGAACAGAATTTTACAAAACATCCTGTGAAAAAATTGAATTTCCTTTCTATAAAAAAAGCTGAGAAAAAGTTTTGTCATTATTAAATTTTCTACCATCATCGACACATCATAAATTAATATCCTCATTATTTCATTTTTATTTACTGTAAAATAATTAAAATTGATCTAATTACATCCTATATGAAAATTGTTTTCCTACAACCAGCTGGAAATAAAAAATCGTGTTTCACGCACACATCCTTGACTTGTTCACACGACACAGTGATATAAAAAACGGAAAAATTCTCATATCTTCTTCTTGTGCACGCTTTTGTCGGTCGATGAACTTTTCTTTTCCGCCTCGCAATCATTTTTCACCTCATACTACGCACGCACTGGATCCCTTGAGTATATTTTTTATTATCATACATAAACCAGAAAATTTGATGAAAAGCTTTCTCAAGCTTATTTTCTTTTGTGTGTGTGAGCGATATCGAAAGTAATTTTTTTTCTTAGAAAATGTCGACATTTGAAAGGTTCTTTACTGTGAATGTAATTTATGATGGATTTGTGAAGGGTTAAGATAAAAAATTTATACGAGAAAATGAGCGAGAAAAAAGTTCACATTTAGGATTCGGTGAGAGAAAATTATCTAATTTTATAAAAAGATTTTAAAAAAAGTTCTTTAAGGTTTTTAATTAATGGATAATTTTTGATTGGTTAAATTTGTAAAGAGAAAAATTAAAACTTGTTCATACTAAACGTCTTCATTTTGGGATTAAGAATCAATCTAATTTTAACGAAATTATTGTAAACTGCAGTTTAATGTAATTCAAAATATTTTGATGACTTTAAGGCATGAAAAATAACAAGAGAGAAAATCATGTCAAAATTATTTTTTATAACGAATCAAAATGTATTGAATTATTTTTTCAGGCCTGTGGCCATAGTAAACTATTCTATTCTATTCTATGATAGTGGTTAACTATCAAAATAAATCAAAAACTATTATTTCCGTCTCCCTGGAAATTAAAACTTTCATTTAAATGTTATTCCATCATGATAAAATAATTTTTTTTGCTTGTTTATTATTTTCACTTCTAAATAATTAATTAGTTCTTTTAATTTTTAATATATTCTTCAGCTTTTCCTAAGGTATTTAAAATTTCCTCTAAATTAGTTTTGAAAACTGTCATTGATAAACTTGTTGAGTTTAAGAAAAATTTTAAGAATTTTTCAATTTTTATTATCTTTTAGAACTGAAAACCTTAAAAATTATCTTAATAAAGTTAGAACATCATGAAATTTAATTTAAAATGAATTTATTTGCTTTAAACTACTTTATTGAAACTACAGCTATTAAATTTAAAGAGTGTGAACTCTATCAAAAAAACCATCTAATTATCAAAAATTTTTATAGTTTCATACAAAATTTTAATAATTACTCTGTTTAAATTATCAAGTGTTCTCACCCCTTGCTTTATTATTTTTTTATATTGAAAAATAAAGTTATCTTGATGCGAATAATCAAAAAGTTCACGGGCCTTAGAATTACTAAAAATTAAATATAAAATTAATTTCTTTTATAAATAATTTTTGGTTATTCACTTAACAATTCAAAAGATCTGCTGAATTTTATTATTATTTTGTTATTGTAAATTGCATAATTTTAATGGTTCGTTGAAAATATTGTTCAAACATATTGTAGCTTTTCTATTAACAATCTTTTACACTAATCAATATTTTTTTAAATTGTAAGAGTAATTTTTTTAAATTCAATCAACATTTTTGTTGTTGTACATTTTTGAAGTAATTAAAAAAAAGAAAGTTTATCTGACAATAATTTTTGATTATTCTTTTCTTCAACTAAATGTCCTTGAGATCACTTTTACCTTTTATAATTTTCTCTTTAACTATCACTTACACATGCACATTATGGACAAACAGGCATAAAATCATTTTTCATTCTTCAAACTTAAATATGAAAGAAAAAAGTTCATCATTTCTCACTTGATATTTTAATGTTGGTTTTATTCTATCGTGTAAAAGACACAGAAAAAAAGAAGAAGTGTTTTGCTACTTGAAATATTGAAAGTTTATGAAATAAAAAAGCTAAAAAGTGAATTTCATTATTTTTATGTCACGTTTAGAGGATTACCGAGAGGGCGACGACATGGGTGGTGGTGGCGCCGGTGATTTTGATTCAGGTGAGCTTTCAAGATTTATAAAAATATGACGAGTGAAAATTGATTATAAAAATAAAGAAAAAATTTAGTTGACTTTGTATGACATAATTTAAGGCTCAAAAATATTTATTCTCTACAAAAATTGTTTCTAATTAACTGTTTCTGACTGAATGGAAATTACATAATAAAATTTTTTAAAAACTTTAAAACAAATCTAAAAAATGAAAAAAACCAGGTTAGGATGACGTAAGAATTGACTCAATGATGAAAGAAAAAGTTTTTCTTTCTAAAAGAAATAAAAAGTTGCAAAGAATTGAAAATGAAAATTTTTATGAAGTTTTTTGTAGTGCTTCACTTTTATTTTCTTGTAAAATTATTAAATTCTTTGGAATCTTTTAGACTTTTAAAAGAACTTTAAATGAAAAGAAGGAAAAATTTATCAAATTTGAAAATATTTAAAATACCGAGAGAAAAATTGTCAAAAACATTTTATTAATTTTCAATTAAATGCATAATAAAAACTAAGAAATTGATATTTTTCGATGTCTGCTTTATGAAAGTTCTCACTCACAACTTTAATAAAATGAAGCTTGAAAAATTCAGAAAATTTAATAAATTTCTCATAAAGTCAACTTTCATTGGATTCTCAATAAAACATAATTGAATTGTTTTCAGTTGACAACGACAATAATCCAGTAAAATCCATTCCAATGAACAAATAAACTTTCATAATCGGTTTAAAACTGAAAATGCATTTTATTACAAAATGTCCTTTTATAATTCAATAATTATCATTTTGAACTCAATTGTTATAAACATCTCTAGTTTTGTATAGCGCAAACACGTGAATAAAATATTGAAAATGTTACAAAAGAAAAGAAAAAGTCATTGAACTTATTTACTATGAAAACAATTTTATAAATTGTTTATGTAGTGGGAAAAGTATTGTGATTAATTATTTATCAGTAATAGAACTGTAATTAACATTAAAGGAATTTAAAAAATAATTATCAAAACTATTCAGTAAAATTGAATGGTAAAATATTTTAAAAAAAGAATTATAAACTTAGTGGTTTAATTACTTTTTAATTACTTTAGAGTTGGAAAAATAGGACTACTTTTGTAGTTTTTACCTTCATCTATCAGTAGATTTGATCTACAGTAGGCAAAACCTACTTTGTAGGATCTCTATGAAGTTAGCCACATATCGGCCGAAATTCATCTGAACAAACGTAACCAATTTCGAAATTTCACCCAACACAGACGTACGTAAGCTTTGGCCGAAACTGACTACGTTTATTCGTCCGTACTTCGGCTAACATCACAGATATCTTTGTAGGCGAACTTTCTTTTGAAAAAGTAGGTCACCTACAAAGTAGATCTCGCCTACAGTAGATGAGACCTACTTAGTAGATTCAGCTAATTTTCCAACTCTGATTATTTTATTTGGTTAGCAATAAAACATTGAGTTGTAAATTTTGAAATACCTTTTGAATAGTAATTGGTTTAAATTAATAAAATTTAGTAGTAATTTTAGAGCTTTAGATTTAATTGAACTAATTATTGATTAAGAATGTAATAAATTACGTTTCTTAAAACTTTGTCGCGTCAACGTTCAAAATACTTAAAGTAAAATTTAGTTTCGGTTAATGAACTCTTAGGTTTTGACTAAAATAAATTTTAATTCTGCGTATTGCTCTTAGCAACAAGCCTATAATTTAAGATGAATAATAAAAGAATAGAAATAATTTGTAACTATCTCAATAAATGTAAAAGACTTTACCTACTATTTAAAATTGATCTCTAGAAACTCATAAAACCAAGGGGTGTGAACTCTATCAAAAAATCAAAAAAACTATCAAAAAATCAAAAAACTATCAAAAAATCAAAATATCAAATTTTTCATCAAAAATCAAAAAAAATATCAAATAAATAAGAGTTCACACCCCTTGGATAAAACAAACAATTTTGAAGTCAGAATTTAAAAAAAAATTAAAATTAGGTGAATAAAAATATAAAATTTAAAGTTAATAAACTCGTTAAATTTGACTTTTTTAACTCGTTTAAAATCAATGATCGCATATCTGCATTTAGCTAGAAACATTTATTAAATAAAGAGAAATTTCATTACACAATACTTAGCAACAATGTAAAATGCAATTGAAGCAATTTAAAAATCACAATAAGTGAGAGAGAAAATAATGGATGATTTTTCTTTCAAATCCAGGTCAACCAGGTAATCAAACAGAACAGGAGCTCGCCTCCAAATGCTTGCAAATCCAATCCAAGCGATTTTATCTTGATGTTAAGCAAAATCGACGTGGTCGATTTATTAAAGTTGCTGAGGTGAGTTTGATTTTATGAAAATTATCTTTTTATTTTTTGTTCTAATTTTTCAACCTTTATTTTTCTCCATGATAAATCCCTTTACTTCTTTAAATTAAAGTTCTTTATTTAGTTAATTTATTCTTGTACAATTTGATAAAATAATTTTAATAAAATCTTTCATAATTTTCTTTTAGATTGGCGCCGATGGACGTCGCTCGCAAATATTTTTAGCTCTTTCAACAGCCGCTGATTTTCGCGGGCATCTTTCAACATTCAGTGATTTTTATTCATCATTAGGTATGAAATTTTTACCAGTTTTTTAGAACTTATTTGAAATTTTTGATTATCATTTAAAAATTAAGACAAAAAATACTTTCATTAATTGACAATTAACTGCAAGTTTCCAAATTTTATTGAAAAATGTTTGAAACTTTTAATTTCTGCTAGAAAAACTAAATTTTATATCTTTGTTTATTGTTCTCTAAATTTCAAAACTTAATCAAATTCATGTTACTGTGATTAAACTTTTTTAACAATTTTAAATCTCTTTTAGGTCCCCCAAATCCAGAAAATGTCCCAGAGGACGGAAAACTAAAATCAGAATGTATAATCAAAGAGAACAGACGTTACTACTTAGATTTGAAGGAGAATGCTAGAGGACGATTCTTAAGAGTAATTAAAAGTTTTAATCTAAAAATTTTCCATAATAATAAATTTTTTTTTATCTTTTAGGTATCACAAACAATCACTCGCGGCGGTCCTAGGTCACAAATCGCCATTCCAGCGCAAGGTTTAGTCGAATTTCGTGATGCATTAACGGATCTTTTGGATGAATTTGGTGACTCTGATGGCGGGTAAGAAAATTAAAATTTTCAATTAGTTTTTGTAAATTAAATTTTATTTTTTTTTAGTTTCAAAGGTGAGCTGCCAGAAGGACGTCATTTGAGAGTCGATAATAAAAACTTTTATTTCGACATTGGCCAAAATAATCGTGGCATCTATATGCGAATGAGTGAGGTAGGTTCAGGTTTGCAAATTGTTGCACATGCATCATTATGTCATAGTAAATGTGGATGCAATACAGTTGTACAATGAAATTGTGTTTGTGACCTAATTGTGAACTGAAAAAAATTAAATTGTGGCATAGTGAATGATATAGATAAAGTTATGGAAAAAAAAGGATTGACTGAAAATTGGGTCACTAAGGGATGACATGGTTTTTCTTTGATTTATGTGAAGATTAAATGCAATAACCTTTTTTTTGTTTTTAATCCTTTGTGGAAGGTTTTAATAAAATTTTGGTTTTTTTTAATTTCCTTTCATAAAAGTCATTCCCAAATTAAAATTAAAATTAAAAATTTTTAATTTATAGAAATTTTCAATTTTTTAAATAATTTAAATTTTCAAAAAGAAAAAATTCTAGAAAAAATTTTAATATTTTTTATTTAACGGTTTTTTAATTTTAAATTTTTTAAACCCGTTAAAACATAAATTTTTTACTGGATTTTTTAATTTTTAAATTTTTTTTTATATTTTAGGTCAAGAGCAACTTCCGCACCGCAATAACTGTACCCGAAAAGTGCTGGTCTCGTTTTCGCGATATCTTAAGTGACTACTGTGAAAAAATGTCCCAGACCGCAACGACCACTGCCGATAATAATACACAACAAGCGCAATCATCGCAACCTGGTGGTTCGCAAAAATAAACATGAAAAAATGAAGTAAAAAATTTAAAAAATTCTCTAAACTAAAAAAGATGAAAAAATTATATATAAAAAATGATGAAATGATAAAAAAAAGTTCAATATAAAAAAAAATTATGTTTTAAAAAAATGATAATATGAAGAAAATGTAATAAAAGAAAAAAATTAATTCTCACAAAGAGGACACAATGAGACACACATGAAAATAAATTTCACATACGCCACTTTCTTTTCTGTCTGTCCTTACAATAAAATTCATCAAAAAAAAATTACTTTTCATTCTGGCGGATTAAATAATCACGAAACTTTTAGTTTTAAAATTCCTTTTATTTTTTTCCTTTTCTTCTAATAATGATAAAAAATGTTGAAGAATTTTATTTTTTTATAATTTTTTTTGTTTTTAGTTTTAATCTATTTTTGCGAACGAAATGAAAGAAAAATGAGAAAAAGTTACTAATATTTACAAAAAAAGCATTTTAAAATGAGAAACAAGAAGTAGCAAAAGAAAATCATTAAATTGGATTGTTGGATGTTATGTAACATAAAAAATGAAAAACTTTACCTTTGTAAGCAAGCTTAAATGTTTCTTTTAATTTTTAAAGCTTTACAAAGTTATAAAATAGAAGTTTATTTATTGTTACAAAATATTCAAGCAATTCCTTATCAAATCGATGTTGGAGCATCGTTAAAATTCCCTTTTTTGGCGATGAAACAGAAAGACTTGAAATTTGAACAAAAATTTTTCGTTTCGGCACTAAAAAATTTATTTACAAAAAAAAAATTATTGCCATAGTCACCAAAAATTTCAAAAAAAAATATTTTTATAATTTAAAAAAAATTTTGGCTTTAAAAATTGCTTTTGGATCAAAGATCAAGTAAAATATTGGAAAGAGAAAATGAGCTTGGCTCATTCGTGTGAGGTACAAAAAATATCAAATCTGTGAACTAAAAAATGCTACATTTTTGTTAAATTTGTTTGACTTTTAATTAAAAGAAAAACGTTTAATTTCAATGTTATGATTGTCAGTTAAAAACTGTTCCTTAAAAACTTTAAAAAATTTTTTAAAAAATTTCTTTGAATTTTTGTATTAGCAATAAAAAGTAAGATAAAAATTTTCTTTAAAATCAATATTTTAAATTCCTAAATAAATTTTCAATTTTCTTCTTAATTTTTTTTTAAATTTTGTTCTGTAAATAAAATAATAATGCAATCGAAAAATTTAAAGAATTTTTTTTAAAAATTTCAAAGTTTTTGTAAAAACACAAAAAACTCATCAAATAAAAATTTATTTTCATCTAAAAAAACATAAAATTATTTTTTAAAAGAAGATGAGCAAAAAACATTTAAGTTTAAAGATCTAATGTTATAAACTAAGCATTTCAAGCTTGGAAAATTTTTTTCTTGTAAATTTCACATTTTAAAATGTGATTTAAAAATTAATTTTAATATTGAGCCATGGAAAATTTTTAAAAAACTTTTTTGACAAAAATATTTTTTTCTGTGATTTTTTATGAAATAAAAACATACAAAAAATTTTAAAATTTTTTTAAATGAATTTTAAAGAATATTATTGATTTTGGAAAGCTTTGAAAATTTTTTATTTCTAGAAATTTCATAAACTTTTCTTAAATATCTTCACAAATCTTCAAAAATTTAATTTCAAAGAAAATTTTTTGAATTTTTGTAAAAGTTTCAAAAAAAATTTCTTGTCAAATTTTCTAAAAAAAATTATAATATAATATTATAAATTTTAAAAAAATATTTCAATAATTTTAAAGTTTTTAAATTTTTGTATTGAAAAAGTCAAATTTTTCAAAAGGATTGCAATTTTTAAATTTTGGTTCAATTTAATTTTTTTTTATAGATTTTGAACTATCAAAAGTTTTGAAGAAAAAACTTGGTAAAAACATAAAAATTTGATTATTACTGCTTAACAAATGTCACAATTAAAAAATATTTAAAACAAATTTATCACCACAATCAGTTCACCATGGCTCAATCAAAACTATTATAAAATAGAATATTGTCAAATTTAAAATTTTAAAAAAGATAAAAAATCATATATTTTTATTAATGGATTTATAGATGAGAGAAGAAAGAGAGAAAATAATATATATGTGAAAAAAGTTTTTATTTCAGATTTTTTTATTATTTTTAAATTATTAATTATCGATACAGTCATGTTACACTGATGAAACTGAGGAAAGATGAAGAGAAATTTAAACAATATTAATAAAAAATGATTTTACGTTGAAAATTTTGTTTAAGTTTTAAAACCATTAATTTTTTTATTATTTCTTTTTATAGGAACAAAAAATTGAAAAACATTTCATAAAAAATTATAAATTTTACTAATATTTTTATTATAAAAATGGCTTAGCTTTCTTCTACAAAGTTAAATTTTTTGTTGTTTAAAAATTTGAAAAAGCTTTCCAATTTTTTATGAATGGAATAATTTACATTTTATAGAATAACATTGCACTATATTTTATTTAAAAATTTCTTGCTTTCAATTTTAATGTTTAAAATCTTAAAAGTTCAGAAAATTCTTTATTTTCGAAAAAAAATAATTTTTTTAAAAAAAGATCTTAAATTTGGAATGGAATAAATGTAGGAGATTGTGTGTATAGAAATGTTTTTTCACTGTTAAATTTTAAAATCTCTTGTAATTTATTTATTAATTGTTGCTGTTTTCAAATTTTATTTCCTAAGTTCAAAACATTGAAAATTTATTAAATTGATTGGTAATTAGAAATTAGTCAATTTTTGGTTCTTAAATCATTGAGAATTTAAAAAAGTTTAACTTTAAATCTTAAAAATTGTGCATTAATTTTTTTTTGATTAAAACACAAAAAAATTTGTTTTATAAACTTTGAATTTATAAAAAGAAAAGTCCCATTATTTATCTTGGAGTCTAACTCTGCTTTCTGTTAGCAATGGTCATCAATTTTTAATTCTTAAAAGAAATTATTAAGAGAAAATCAAATATTCTTTCAAATTTCCTTAGTTGGACTTCAATTAAATTTGATTTTTAAAAAAATAAAATTTGCTGTCAATTTGAATTTTAATTTTAAAAGTTAGACTCGTGATTTAAACTGGACTTTTGAAGGAAATTTCATTACAACACAAATAAAAAGTGATTTCTACTTTTTAAATTTAACAATGTTGAATTAACAAAAAAATTTTTTTTTCTCACTAATGCAAAAAAAAAGTTTTGATCAATTTAAAGTGGTGAAGTGAATGAAAAAATTGACTAAAATTTATTTTCTATAATTAAAAATACGTTTATTTTTTAAACAATTCTCAAATTTTTTAATTTTCTTTTAAAAAAACCTCTTTTTAGAAATCAATTCATCAATTCAAAACTCATAAAAAATCTAGCGATTTCATCAATTTGCTGAAGTATGGAAGAAAAAAAGAAATATTTTTTTCTATTAATAACAAATACATTGATTATAACAAAAAACTAATAAACTAAAAAATGAACCTCTAGCTGAAAATAAAAGTATAAAAAAGAGAAACATTATTTAACTTCCGTTGATCGCTTATGGCGGAGAATAAATGGAAACAAAAAACCACACACATGATTAAAATTCTATTTAACAAAGAAACAATTCTTTTCCTGTTCATTGCCTCCTAGCAAAAAAAAAATAAATTATAAAAATTAAAAATGATAAAAAATTTATTTAACTATAAAAAGAGAGAAAAAATCTTTAATTATGTTATGAAAAGAAAAATAATTATGTTTAAAAGAAATGTTGAGTTTTGTAAAAATAAAAAATAAATTATTTTTACAAAAATCAATTATGGGATTGTTTTGGTAAAATATATTATAAAAAAAAAGTTGATTAAAAGCAGAATATTTGACTAAAATTTTATAATATATAATATCCAAACAGTCCCTAACAAAAAAATCAAACAAAGTACACAATATTTAAAAAACAACAACAAATTTAAGAACAAAAAAAATAATGTGAAAAAAATTCTATAAGAAAAAACTAATAATGTAATTGCAAATGGTGTTTAACGAAAAAAAAAAGAGAAAATAGTGCAACTGAATGATGTTTATTTTGCCCAGTTTTAAGTAATTCCAGAAGCAGTAATAAAATAAAAAAAACTATGATTGACGAAAAATACTAAATGTGTTCTCTAGACTAGATTTGATGATGAATGATGTGAAAAAGCAGCAAAAATAGAAATTTCAAAATTCACAAAAAAAATTATAATTCAAACTTACATACGGGACTTGGAATGTGAGAAAAAAAAATGTAATAAGAAAATGAGAAAAATAAATGAAAAAATTTAATTTAAAAATTTTTTAATGATTTTTTTAATTTTTGTTTATTTTCAGAAGTTACAATTTTTTTTGATAAAAAAATGGGCAAATTCAATTAAAATTTAATAACTTATCAAAAAACAACGTTAAAAATAAATTAGTTATTTTTAATGATGATGTGTGGTGAAAATATGAAATATAATATATTTATATATCTAAATAGAAAATAAGACTAACATTTTTTTTCAATTATTTTTGAGTTTGAAAAATATGAAAAATTTTATAACTATTGTGATTCGGCATAGCGCTAAGCGTTGATAGCCATAAAATTAAAAACGAGAAAATTTCTTTAAATCAGTTGCAAAATTTTTTCTTTAAAATTTAATTTTAAAAATTTTTTCCGTTATTTATTCAAAAAAATTAAAAATTGAATTTTTTAATTTTATTTTGTAGTCAAAAAAATTATAAAAAAGATAATGAGATAGAATTTATAATAAAATTTAGTAAATAAGGAAATTAATAAAATTAAGTAATTAATATGATAGCAACAAAAATTATAAAATCAAATTTTAATTTTTTTGAAAATTTAGGTATGCAAAAATTATTTATTTTTTTTGAAAAAAAAAAAAATATATATATTTTCAAGTATAGACGTTAATTTTCTTTGAACACTAAACTTGTAACAGAGTTGCTATTTAACTGGCAAATTTTAATTTTTTAAAGCAAATACCTTAAAAATGCAAAACTCATAAAATAATTTACCTCTGAAGACATCAATTAAAAATTCATTTAAATTTCCGCCTAAATTAAATTAAAATCAAGATTACGTTAAAATAAAAACGGTAAAAATTATTTTCATCAAAAATAAACAAAAAAATTGTGAAATCTCGAAAGAAAAACCAAAGTTTGAAAACTTTTATTTTAACTTGAAGAATTCAGACTTGAGCACAAGTTGCATGAAAGTTGACTTACACAAAATGGTTTCATTTCATTCAAATTTCTTTCAATTTGCTTGAAGCTTTGTAAATTTAAGTGGGACATAAAAAGTTTCAAGAAAATTGAATAAAATTTGAATGAGTTAGAACCATTTTTGTGTAAGTCAACCTGAAAACAACTAGTGCGAAGTTTTTAAAAGTTCGAACCCTATAAATTTGTTTTATTGAATTAAAAAAAGATTTTGAGCTCATGAATTTTCAAGACTAGAATTTCCAAGCTCAGATATTCAAAAAATCGATTCATTGAACTCAGTCTTTTTAAAAATTACTGAGTTTTAATTTTTAAACAGTGGGAAATCTCATTAAAAAACTGACAAAAAAAATTATTTTGCGTATAAAACTTTCAAAATTTTTAAGATTTATTATTTTTCTTAACAGAACTCAGAATATTTGCAAATTATTATAATTTTCTAATGTTTTAAAAATGAAAATAAAAATTTTAGGAAAGTAAGAAATAGAAAAAAAAATATGAAAAATTTTCACATCATTATGAATAATGTCAACATAGAAAACGAGAGGTTTTTTGAGTGTTACGTAATGCATGCTCTATAAGAAGAACAAAAAGATCTAAGCTTTTTATATGATAATTTCATGCCATTTTTATTAAAACTACAGAAAGCATAATGTAACATTCAAAATAAAGTCATAAAAATGATGATAAGAAATGAAGTCTATAAATAAATGTTGGAACCATAAAATAATTTAATAAAATGAAATTAGATTTTATTGATAGAAAACAAAAAGAATGACAAAAAATAATTTAAAAGAAGAAAAGCTATTTGATCGTTTCAGTGATGTTTAAATTATAATAACAAAAGAAAGCAACTCATTGAACGTTCAATAAAGAAAATCAAAAATAACAAAAAATCAAATTTTAATAATTTAAATTTTTTAAGAGCAAAAGTTGGGAATTTTTTATTTAGAATTTACTTCGATCTAAAAGCAACAAATCTAGGTTTTTTGGATGAAGATGCTGTTGGAACAGGTGGAGCAGGTGTTTTAGGAGATTTTTGTCCACCTTGTCCATTTCCATTTCCATTATTTTGTCTTTGTGATGGAGCATTTGTAGATTTAGCTTGAGGTTTTGGTTGATTTGATCCAGTTGCTTTATTTCCAGGTTTTTGAGTTTGTGGTGCAGCTATGGTCATAGCAATTGCACAAATCACAACAAATAAAATTATTGTCAATGTTCTCATTTTTAATTCAAAAATTTCAAATATATTTTTAAAAACTTAAACATTTTTGCGATTGTTTTTAGCTTTTATAGTAAAAAGTTTAGGGTATTCACCGAGGATTTACAGCTTGTTCATTTTTATGGTTCAATTATAGACTGAACATGGATTTTTTTGGGAAAATTTCTATTGTTAAGTAAAATTTACATTGTTTTACATTTTTGCCCAGTAAACATTTTTGTTAAAAATCTTTTGAAAATTTTAAATTTTTTGAAATTTTAACTTCTGTTATATCGAGTTTTAATTTATTTTTTCGATAAAGTAACTTGACTCAGACTTTATGAAGTATTATTAACAGTAATTTGAAGTTCAAGGCCTAGACTTGAATTTAGAATTTCCTAAAATTTGACTATGTTTATGAATCATACAATTACCAAGACACAGAGCTGCTGCATTCATACCTAAAACAGAAAATTAACCAAAAAACCCACAAAATAATTTCCTTTTAAAAACTGCACAATTCTAAAATTATTCTACGTCATATCTTTTTGTGTCATCATTTGAAATTCATTATGTAATTTAAAAATTCATTCAACCAAAAACATTTCTATTACTAAACAAAAAAAATTTTATTCTCACATTATTTTACACTCGTGTAATCACAAATATGACGTCAAAAAAGGTTTTTTTTTATCCGACTGGTTGTATCGGTTGAATTGTAGCAGGTGCTGATGATGGAAATTTAATTGGTGCTAAAGATACTCCATTTGCTGGCGCTATTCCGACAGTTGCTGCTGGTAATGCTGCTGGTAAAGTTGATGCTGGTTGAACACCTGTCGTTGTTAGTGGTTGAGTTCCAGTAAGTGTTGATGGTAGTGCAGCAGTTGGAAATGCTGAACCAGCTGGTAAAATTGAAGTAGTACCAACAGAAGTTGGTGGAAGAGAATTGGTTGGTAGTTGACCAACTGGCTGTCCTGTTGCTGTTCCAGTTGGTGGTGGTAATGGAAGTTGTCGTTCTAAATTTAATATGAAATTATTAGATTTTGTAAACTTTTCAGATAATTTTGTTTTTACTTTTTCTAGAGAGTTCTGAAGTTGGGCTGATTTCATTAATTTTGTTAGTTTTGTTACATGATGGCTTCACAGTTGTTGGAATTATTTGCCTTACATCACCAATTGTGCTTGGTGATTGTTGTGGTTGTGGTAATGCATTTATCATCAAAATCTATAAAATATGCATGAAATTTATCAAAAAGTTTGTGAAAAACATTTACTTAATTTATTTTCAGCTAAAACAGCTTGGTTGTCTTGTTTTTTTATTTGAACTCTAAAACTGAAATGAGACAGTTTGTTTCTTGATATGTTTGAAAAATAAAAGATGTTTGTTATGCTGACTTCCAATTCTATTTTTATCACTATTGTTAAAAACAACTAACAATTGTTTTAGAGTTATAAAAAATTTGTTTTAGTTATGAAACTTTCAATGAAATATTTCTAAGTTTTGCCAAAGTAAAAGAACTTTGATGCTATAGTGCTTTAAGAAATGAAATGTAACATTTAGCAACGTTATGGCACGATATATAAAGATTTTTGCGACGAAAAATAGAAGTACTTTTGCCTTAACTTTTACAAAAATTATTTATATTTACTGGTAATTTTAATTTATCTTTTTTTAAGGATTTTTATAAGACTACAATTATTTTGTTTCTTTACAATGTTTTGCAGTAATATTTTTTCAAAAAAGTAGCTACAAATAAAAATTATTCATGCCTGCAGTGACAAATTTTAAATTATGAATAATTTTTTGTAAAATATTACCAAGGCCTGAGAACTCTTTGATCCGAGTTTGATTTTCTTGATTCCTGTTTGATTTTTTTGATTCCTGTTTGATTTTTTTTGATCCGAGATCAAACTGGGATCAAAAAAAATCACACAGGAATCAAAAAATCAAACTCGGAACAAAAAACATTTAAAAACTCGGATCAAAGAGTTCTCAAGCCTTGAATATTACTTAGCATGCGATGATGTTTTATCCTAAAAATAACTGAATATTCCTTATTAAAAACTTGTAAAGCACAAAGATATTTCTGTCTTTATTTTAATAAAAAATATTGGAAATTTCAAAAATAAAATTTCTTTCTTAAAAATTTACGATAAATTTTGTGAAATTAAACTTTGAAACTAACACTTAAAATAAAAAATCCAAATGCGGCTGTTTCTTTTACAAAATTCCTCATTTTACTACAAATTTTCTCTTTTCACTTTGATTTCAATACCTTAACTGATTCAAATATTTGATTAAGCACCCAATTTTTATAATCAAATTATAGTCATTTTCGAAATTATATAAACAATCAAAATCATTAATATTTCAAAAAAAAAAAAAATGAGAAAATTGCAGACCTCGTAAGTATCATTAAAGTGTTTTTTATTTATTTCAGTTTTTTATCAGTTGTAATCAATTTGTAATGTTTTATATTGAAATGTGTAAAATAATTTCTAAGAATTGAAATAAAAAATGTTCTTAAAAGTAAACAATAATAAAATGAAAAAATTTCACGTTTCGTAAATCTTTTTTGAATAAAAAATTTGCTCTTGACCATTGGATAAAAATTGCTAAATATTGAACAGTGAAATTTAAATTATCATCTACAAATACTAAAATGATTGCAACTTTTAGAAATTTAAATCCTTTTGTAACAAGTCATCAACTTTAATAAGCCAGATATTTTTTAAAAACATATTTTCTTCTTTGGCTACTACGTTCAAATTATTTTTCTTTATTCAAGGTTGAACAATTCATTACTATATTTCTACACTTGAATAAATAAATTCGCATACATGAGTAGTCATCGAAAATAAAGAGTGTTGTAAGATGATCAAAATAAGGTTCAATTATTTTAGTTTATCAAAAGCCATAGACATGACCAGTTTAATAAAAAATATTCAAGTTTATTTTAATTACTTAGAATCACTTAGTGATCCACGTTCAAAAGGATGGTTTATGGTTGATTCAGTAGTGCCAGCACTTTCGTGCTTCATAATTTACATTTTAATTGTTTTCATTGGACCAAAAATTATGAGAAAGTAAATTTGAAACAAATTTTAATTTTTTAAAGACTAAATTTTTTTTTCTTTTTTAAGTCGAAAACCTTTCAAGCTCAATAACTTATTGATATTTTATAACTTTTTTCTGGTTGCTTTAAATCTTTACATCACATTAAAAATTTTAACTTCAGCTTATAAGTTGAATTATAAATTTTTTTGTCAACCATATCAAAGGATTATATCAGAAAATGACATACAGGTATTAAAATTTTTTGATAAAAAATATCTTATAAAGACTGTTTTAGATCATCTTTGGAATTTACATTTTTTGTTGATTTAAAATATTGTTAAAGACCAAAGTTTAATTTTTTTTGCTTTATTTAATCCGAATAATGAAGTTTAGACCTGAGAACTTTTTCATTTTTCTGATTCCTGTTTGATTTTTTTTGATCTCGAATCAAAAAAAATCAAACAGAAATCAAAAAAAAATTAAACTCGGATCAAAAAGTTTCCAGGCCTAGAATGAAGTAGAATTTCTTTTTATTTTTTTTTTAAATTTTTCCTTTCTTTCAGATTGTCAAAGCAATGTGGCTTCTTTATATGTCAAAAATTATTGAACTCAATGATACATTTTTCTTTATATTAAGAAAAAAAGATAGTCAATTATCATTTTTACATATTTATCACCATTCATTGATTGTTCTTGCTTTTTGGTTTGGGGTTAAATGGATACCAAGTGGAAGTGGTAAAATTTTATATTTTAAATATCGCTGAATTTAACATAGTTTTACAATCATTTTAATTAAAATCGAAATTTGTTGCTAAACAATGATAAAAACTGATAGACTTTGAAAGTTAAAGTTTCTTTCTGAAAATAGAAAATTAGTAAATTTATGTTAATTTCCAAGGGATGAAAACTCTTGATAATCAAAACAGAAAAATCATTGAAAATCAGAAATTTTCTATCAAAAAAATTTGGTAATTTGATGAAATTTTTTGATAGCGTTTACATTCCTTGTTATTTTCAAATAAAATTAAATCATTTTAGATTTTAAAATTATTGCCATTTTATAAGTAAAATATTCATAATAATTTTCTACAGTTACATTAGGTTCAGCTGCAAATGCATTCGTTCATGTCGTCATGTATTTTTACTATGGATTATCAGCCATTGGAGTAGAGACAAAGAGAATTCTCTGGCTAAAAAAATCTGTTACAATTATACAACTGGTAAAATGAAATATTTAAAAGAATTTTAATATAAAAATTTATAAATACATTTTTAGATCCAGTTCACTGCTTTTATTTTATTTATGATAAATGGATTTACTTTAAAATGTGAATTTCCTTTATGGATAATTTACATTCTTTTACCAAATTGCTTACTTTTTATTGTGAGTTCTTTTATGATTTTAAATGTTAATGTTTTCAAATTTATTTTTAAAATCTTATCAATTTTTTTTAGATACTTTTTGGACAATTTTATTTAAAAACATACACAAAAGATGACAAAAATTGCAAAAAGAAAATAAACTAATTTTAAATATTGTTGACAAAAATATTATTTAAAATCTAGAAAATTATATGAAATAAAGAATCATTCAACATTTAATGAGATCAATAAAAATTATTCAAACTTTTTAAGTAAAATTAGCATATAACTGAACTGTTCACACAATTTTGGCATCAGACTGATAAATCATAAAAGCTTTTTGATATTGATTTTTTGGAAAACCAAAGTTTAAAAGTTCTCAAAATGTAAATTAAACAAATAATTTTACTGTAGTAAAAATAGAAAAAATACAAATATTTGTTGTAATCAATTAAAAACAGACATTTCTGTTATTTATTTAAATTACTTTGAAACTCACACCTTAAAAATGCAACACAGATCAGAAATAATTCTTCAGTTTATTGTATGTCTCAGACATGACAAGTTTAATAGAAAAGACTGTCAATTATTACAATTTATTAATTTCAAATTGTGATCAACGCACTAAAGGATGGCTGATGGTAGATTCACCTTTGTCTACAATTATGTTGGTCATTTTATATTTCTTGATAATTTGGCTGGGTTCAAATTTTATAAAAAAGTATAAAAAATTCATTCCATTTATTTGTTAACTTTAAACGTTTTTTTATAATTTTTTTAACAGTCGAAAGCCTTTGACATTCAGCAATTTTTTAATATTCTATAATTTTTTCATGGCTTTCTTGAATTTTTATATTTTCTGTCAAATATCAATTGGAGCATACAAACAAAAGTACAATATAATGTGTGAAATTCCTCAACAAATTTTTACACCTGATGAAATTAAAGTAAGTTTTTTTGAAGTAAAAAATATCACAAAGGGACACAAAGAAGAAAAAAAATTTATCACATTTTTTGGTGAAAAAAATTGCTTAAAAATTGAAGATTTTACTAGATTTTTTAATTTTTCATGTCTGCAATTTTTTTTTCTATGCTCGATTTGATAATTTTATAGAAAAGATTTCAAAAAACTTTTCAGATAGTCAATGCAGTGTGGTGGCATTATTTTTCAAAATTTCTTGAATTTTGTGATACATTTTTCATTGTTTTTCGAAAAAAAACTAAAAGTTTGTCATTTCTACACGTTTATCATCATTCAAGTGTATTTGCTTTTTGGTGGTTTTTTATCAAGTTTTATCCTAGTGGATTCGGTAAGTTTATAAACTTTTGTGCGTTTTACTTTTTTTAATACAAAATATTACAATTTCTTGGTTTAGTTGCATTAATTGCAATGACAAATTCATTTGTTCATATTTTTATGTACATTTATTATGGATTAGCTTCAATTGGACCATCAATGAATAAATATCTTTGGTGGAAAAAATATTTGACAATTTTACAAATTGTAAGTTAGTAAAAAAAACATTTCATGAAAAATTTCACATTATTTAATTTCATTATTTGATTTATTTTTAGCGCATTTTTGGAACAACAATGCCGCTTATACATTCACTTTGGCTGGCTGGCTGGCTGGCTGGCTGGCTGGCTGGCTGGCTGGCTGGCTGGCTGGCTGCTGTTCGGCTCCCGGGTGTCCTCTGAGATCTCGAAAACTATAATAGCTAGCGACTTACGGTTTTTTGTGTTAGATTTGTGCTAAAAAGTTAGTGCGGCGACGCTTATTTATATTTCTGTCACTAGTCATATAACTTGGGAAATTATGAATTAATTTTCCATTTTGAAAATTTGTAAACAAAATTTTTTCGCGAAGTTGACTGCGATCAAAAATTTTTTTCAGCTGCGCGTAGCCAACTTCGCGTATTTTTGAATTTGATCGTATTTTCAAATCACCGAAATTTATAAAGACGATTTCGAGAATTTAAATAGATCAAGATTATTAGCAGCAATCACATTACTCGAGCTTTCATAAAATATATTTCTATATGAAAATGTAAACAAAACAAAAAATAGCTGTTAAATTCCTAATTGACTACTATTTCCTACAACTTAAATTTCAATTATTTCATTCGAATTCTCACAAATCTTACAAATGAAATTTCCAATACATTTGAAATTTACTTTAACCAGTATATGCTATCACATGAATCTGTTTTACAAACGCATCTAATAATTCTGTAATTGTTATAAACTCTGATCTAGGCACCAAAAATGCGCTTAAGTACACCGATCTGCAACACGGGTACTTGGTCACTGGTTTACTTTCAGATCCAATTTATTGATTTTTTATGTTTTAGTTTAATTGCTTTGCTTTTAAAATGTGAACTTCCATTTTGGCTAAAAGTTTTATTCTTTGGATATACATCTTCTTTTTTGGTAAGAAAAAGAAATTAAATTTGAATGAATTTTTATATTTTTATATATTTTAGGTTCTTTTTGGAAAATTTTACATTAATGAATATAAAAAGAAAATGAAATTCAACAAGAGTCATTAAAAATAAAAATTCTATGTATGAAATTTTTAAATAAAATGTGCAATACAGCAAATTGCACACAAAAATCTACAATATCATTACATTAAGTTTCTACCAAATAAACAAAAACATAGTGGAAGTTTCATTTTATTTTAAATTACTTAGAAAGTTTGTTATTAATGTTCGTGTTTATTTGTCAATGAATAACAAAAAATTTTATTTATAAAAATAATAAGGATAATTTTTTATAAATTTTTGGTAAAATTATTTTTTAAAAATTACAAATTAAAGTAAGTAGAAATTTTGTTGTTTTCTTACTAAAAATGGGTAATAATTTTGTTTTTTTATATTTTAACATATTTTCAAGATTGTTTTTATTTCATTTCACGTCATAAGTAATAAATAAACATAAAACTCAATTTCACAGAACTCCAAATGAACATCTGTTAAAGTCATGATATGTTATGCATATCAAAAGCTGTTCCAGAAAACTCTATAGGGAAATAACCTTTGATGATGAAAACAAAATAGTTTTTAAAAAAGATTTTCAGCTTGTTTATTAATTTGAAAATTATTTGACATGATTCAAAAATTCATTTTCATGAATTTACAGTTAATTATTTTTTAAGTAGTTTGAATTATCACAGCATTTTGTATAAAATTTACGGATAAACTTAGAATAATACCAATTAATAAATTTTTACAATACCATTAAAAAATAGGGTAAAATATTTACTGAATTTTTGATTTTTTTACTTTTATTGACATCAAAAAATAAACTGTAACTTTAACTTTTATCTTAATATAAATTCATTTTTTTTCTGGTACAAATTGAAATTGTATTGTGTAACTAAAATAAATTTTGAATGTGAAATTAAACATTTGAATTCTACTGTTTACTATTTCTCAATAACTTCAGTAAAATAGCTTGCTTCTTTCTGTCTTCTTTTTAGGAAATATTTTTTTTTCAAGATATGGAGATTTCATTTTTTGCTACTTTTTAATTAATCACTCATTTGTAGATTTTTATCTTTTGAAAATTAGTTTTTATAAAATTTGGCTAAAAAATGTTTTGAATGATTTTATTGAAAAATATTAATAAAATTTCATATTCAATAAGTTTTTAAGTCTATTTACAAAACAGATATTGTTGATTTTTTTGCTTATCTTTCTAAATTTTGTTTACCTATTTTCTAGAGTTTTTTATAATTTTCATAACTACTCTTTTGAGTATTTAAATTTTTTTGTAAATTTTGATGAGCGAATTGCCAGCATCAAAATAATTGTAAAATAATGTCTGTACCTTGATATTTTTTTATTACAATATTTTTTAACACTTGAATAAATGAACTTACACTTAAGCAATCAAAAAATGAGAAGAAAGAAAATTTTACTTCAGTGTTACTTGAGCTATAAAAATGACAAGTTTGATAATAAAAAATATTTTTGATTATTTTAATTATTTGGAATCTCTTAGTGATCCTCGACCAAAAGGATGGTTTATGGTTGATTCACCATTTCCCACTTTATTTTGGTTATTTATGTATTTTTTGATGGTTTGGATTGGACCTAAAATTATGCAAAAGTAACATTGAATTTGTTAAGTTTTAAATTTATTTTCAATAGCTTTTCTTTTTAGTCGTAAACCATTCAAAATCAGAAAATTTCTGGCATTTTATAGTTTTTCTTTAGCTGTTCAAAGTTTTTACATTTCCTATAAATATATCACTGCAGCTTATAGATTAAATTATAATTTATATTGTGAATTAAGTGTACCATTGTGGACACCTGATGATATGCAAGTAAGTAATAAAACTTGTATTTTTTTAATTTTCTAAAATATTCTAAAATATTCTCTAATTTAAGATTGTTAAAACAACTTGGATTCTTTACATGACAAAACTTGTTGAACTCAGTGATACACTTTTCTTTATTTTAAGAAAAAAAGATAAGCAATTATCTTTTTTGCATGTTTATCATCATTCAATAACATTTTTCTCAGCATGGATTGGTATTAAGTTTATACCAAGTGGAACAAGTAAGAAACATTTTGGATATTATGTTTTTTTAAAAAAAATATTCCGAAAATTTAAAGTAGTAATTTTGGAAAATTACAAAAAATTTATAAAATTTTATTATACGATCCAAACAACATCTAAAATTTTAAATTTTTAAATATTTAAAAAAATGTTTTTTATATTCAGTTGCGACAGGTGCAGCAGTTAATTCATTAGTTCACGTTCACATGTATATTTACTATGGTTTGGCAGCTCTTGGAGTAGAAGCTAAAAAGATTCTTTGGCTTAAAAAATATGTGACAACTTTACAATTGGTAAAAAAATTGTTTTATTTCTTTCAAAACTAAAGGTTTATTTTTAATTTTTTTTTTTCAGATTCAATTTGTTGCTTTTGCTTTCTTTGGTATAAAAGCATATTTTATTGGCTGTAAATTTCCATCATTGATGATTAAATTCTTTTGTATAAACGTTTTACTTTTCTGTGTAAGTAAATTTTAAAATTTTATGAGTGAATACTGATAAAATATTCTAAGACATGCCAAACACATGAACTTGTTGATAAAATTATAAATCTTTCTTTAGATTTTCATTTATTAGTTCCACATTTTAACTTCAATACTATAATATTTTAAAATTATTACTTTCAGGTACTTTTTGGACAATTTTATGTAAAAGAATACATAAAAGATTGCAGAACAACAAAAAATGAAAGTAAAAATAAATAAATTCACAAATTGTAGTCAAATAATGAAATTTAAATAAAAACTCAACTATAAAAAAATAAAATTCTAAAAGTTTTTAGTTTTTCTCTAATAATTTCATTTACTTTTCAGATAGTGAACGAATTTTTGTTGCATTATTTTTCAAAACTTATTCAACTGAGTGACACAGTTTTTTCATATGAAAACAGCAAAAAACAATATTTCATTTTTACATGTTTACTTTTATACAACTGTGTTTGTTTTCTGGTGTATATTTAATAAATTTTTTTCAAGTAGATCGAGTAAGTAAGTTACTCACATTGAACATTAAATTGATTTTATTGAAAAATTTATTCATTCGACTAATCTGGAAGTAGGAATACAAAACATTGATAAAATAACAAGGAAAATTATAAAAGATTTATTATTGTATAAAAACATTAATAGACAGTTATCAATGCAAATTAAGCTAAAACAATAAGACATTTTTTATAGTTTATTCTTACATGATTTATGTAAAAATTGTATAAAACCAGTGATTGCCTTTTATTTTATTCATTCTTGTAATTATAACTCTGCTGTCAATAAAAATCATCATTAGTTCTTTTCCTTATCTGCATACTGGCTAAAATTAAAAGAATACTATAACTAGTTAACAACAAAAA
This sequence comes from Polypedilum vanderplanki, assembly GCA_018290095.1. NCBI lineage: Eukaryota > Metazoa > Arthropoda > Insecta > Diptera > Chironomidae > Polypedilum > Polypedilum vanderplanki. The sequence continues at coordinate 7,405,259 of CM031382.1, forward strand.
ATGTAGCATTTTTATTTGAGTATAAACAGTACCTCAGTCACTGTTGTTTATCATGAGATATTAAAAAAATACATATAAGCATCACTTCTATCACAGCGCATGATGAATTTCTTAAAAACAAACTTTTTTCATAGCAGATGTTATGAAAGTTTCAATTAAAAATTAATGTAGAATATTTTTTAATAATTTAATTTTATTTTTTGATTTTAATAGGCAAAATCGCCAAAAGACAAAATTTTCTCAGTGCAAAAGGACAATTTGTCCGACAAACACAAGGACAAATTTTCACTTACATTTGTGAGTGAAAGTTTGTTCTAGTGTTAAGACAATTCTTTACATAGAAATAAAAGTTTTGAAATTTTGTTATAAAGCGAGAACAAAATTTTTACTCACAAATGCAAGTATAAATTTGTCCTCTTGTTTGTCGATTTGTCCCTTTTGACTGAGATAATTTTATGTTTTGGTGATTTTGCCCATCTCTTTATCTGAAGTATAAAAATTTTTAATATTCTTAATAAGTACATTGAAATTTTTGTTCCATCAATCCTAATTTAATCATTTTATTATTTAAAATCAATGTTTTGAAAATTTCATAACATGTAAATTTTCTTTTTTTGTTTATTTCATACAACATATGAGGCAAAATAAATAGAAATGTTTTAAGAATAACCAAATTTTATTAGACTTCAGACTTTTTTATTTAATCTGCCTCATATCAAATTAAATTCTGATAATTTTTTGATAGAATTTAAAATATTATTGATAAATTTATTCTTTCATCGACATAAGAAATCAACAAAATTTCCATTAAAATCATCATAATAATAAATATACCATTTGATCCTAAACCATATAATTTTGTATCAATATTAAAATAATTATAAATATATCGTAGAATAAAATGTGTTGAATATAGAAATAAATATTGAAAAATTAAATTTTTTTCATCTCTATTTATGTCAACATACACATTCGGTTGATCTGATTCATCATCATTTGCCTCAGCTCTGTATTTTCTTTGTAATTGTTTTAAAATTATGATTCCAACTATAGTAATTACTATAGGAATTATGGAAGCATTCAAATATAGCCTAGGAATAAAAATAAAAGTTTTTTTTACAAAATTTTGATTCAAATTTTACATACCACTCTTGTGCAAAATTATCAACAATTTTGATTTCTTCTATTCCAGCATACATTACAAAACTGTCTAAAATCAAGGCAATAAAAACAATGTACCAATTTTTGGAGAGAAATTTTAAGAAATGCCTTCTTTTAATTTCTACGATAACCATTAGTATTCCAAAAATATGAAACATTAATAAAACAATATTTTCATGCCATTGATAAAGATTTTTGAAAAACTGTAATAAAAAAAATGAATGAAAGGAAATTTTGAAGAAAAATTGTGATATTTTTTTTATGTCATTATAATCTTCATAAATGTCCTCATTATAAAAACTTACATCAAAATCAGAAATATCATTAAAAATGAACGCGATAAAGTACATAGGAAATGGCAAAGTTGCAGCATAAACAATAAAAACTCCAAAAATATTTTGAACTTTTGAACTGACAAGTAATCTTATTGTTGCCATGCTTGAACCTTTAAAAATTTATTTTTTTATTTTCAATAATAAAAAGATAATTAAAATATCTCACATAAAACCACAAAAATGGCATAATAATTAACTAATATCACAGTTATTGGAGTATTATTGTCCCCAAAATTTTTCTCAGTTAAATTTTTCATCTTGTTATTCTGACTGCAGTTACACGAATGAATTTTTGAGTGAATAAATGAAAAAAACTTTTGAATCATTTGTTTTATCTCAAAATGATTAGAAAAAAATTAAGTTTTGTTTGTCGTTGTTTGACGTTTTTAGTGCATTTCGAAAGTAAAATAATGACTGAATGGTTGGACAAATCATAATAATTGGATACAAAGAAGATTTATAGAATTATAAATAATTTAATTTGTGTTTATTAATTTGTAAAAAAACAAGGTTTGAAAATATAAAAATCTAATTTATCATTTTTGAATTCTTTATTGAATGAAATTTAAAACAGTTGAATATTTTTAAAATTTTACACAAGTAAATTTATCATAAAAAAATCAATAAAAAACAAAATTAATCCTAAGTATCAATAATTTTTTTTAAAATGTTTTCTAAACTTAATAAATTTTCTTTCATTTTCACATAAGCTTCTCCTTCCATATTTTCAAAAAATTTTATTCTATCATTCATAGTTTTTAAAAATAAATTTTCATCCTTCTTTAAATAATTTTTTAATTTTTCTTTCTTGGTCTCATCTGACATAAAATATTCATTCAGAAATTTTCTAAAATTTTCAACATCAAAAAATCTTGAAAATGACATTAAATTTTTGGTACTGAAAATTTCTAAAATTTCTTCAACACTGAAATACTCAATATAAATTTCAGTAAATTTTCAATTCCATAATAAATCCAAAAATAAATGGATAATTTCTCATAATCACTTAATAAAATAATTTTCAATATTTCAGAGTCAGAAGCACAAAGTTTTTCAAGGTTTTCCCAAAAATATTCAAAACATTCTAAAAATTCTTTTTGAAATGTTTCATTTTTTAACCAAATTGGTTTCAAATAAACATTTGCTGAAGAAGAGCTCCCACATTTTATTATTATCAATTCGCTTTCAAAACTAAATTTTGTTTCAATTTTTAAATTTTATATTAAATTCAGGCCGCTTTTATTTTTTTTCATCTTAAAATTTTTCCTTAAAACTTCAAAAAAATATTCAATCATCAATTTTTAGACCTGAACGAAAGTAATGTGTAAAAATTTTTTCTTCAAGAAAATTTTGTAATCTTCTTTAAAAATTTCATTTTTGAGAAATAATTTTAAAAATTTGGGTAAATCACTGATGGAAAATTTTTGAGGCTTTTTCAAAATTAGAGCTGCATTTCGTTATTTGTTCATTTTTGCAAAATTTTTCTTCTAACTTTTATGGTTTGTAATTTAATTTTCATTCAAATTTTCTTCATCAAAAAAGAAGTTTTCAAGTCTGTGAAAATTTTTAAAATATTCAACAAAACTTTCAAGCATTTAATATCATCAAAAATTAAAATTGTGAAATGTTCGTTCAAATTAATTTTGGAAATTTCTTGTTTGATAAAATGTTTGTGATATATTTTAACAATATTTTGGACAAATCAAATTAAATTCCTAGAGAAAAATGATTTAATTCAAAATTTTCGACACTGAAAATTCAAAAATTCTTTGAAATTACCTAAATTTTTAAAATTTTTCTTCTAATTTTACCATAAAAATATATTTAAGACAGAAATTTTCAACTTCCTAAATCGAAGCAAAAATTTTCAGACCTAAAAACAGAAGATTTTAAAATTTTCCAATGTTTTTCTTCTCATCTTTCAAAATCAACTTTTAAAATTCATAATTTCGAAAAATTTGGTCAATAAAAATTCATCATATTGAAACAAAGTTGTAAAATTTTAGTTAAATTATTTTTCAAAATCTTTTTAAGTCTTCATTTGGAATTTCAAATCTGTTTAAACAAATTGGACAAAAAATTGACGGAAGACCCTCTTCAAAGTTTTCTTAGCAATCAAATTGATCATTTATGTGGAATTTTTAGTTTCATCACGTCAAGATATTCAAAGATTTTTTTTTCATTAATTATTTTTTTTCATATCTAGTTTGATTTTCAAAAATCCTCACCCAAAAACTTTTTTTCAAATTTCCCAAAAAGCTTGCAAAATTTTCATTAAAATTTTCCACAATAATTGAAGAAAATTTTGAAAAACTGTGAAAAAACCAGAAAAGATCGAAAACAAATTTCATCAGAGTTCTTTAATTTGTTCAAATGATAAATTTTCTGGCGACCTTCAGTAAGAATTTCTAAGATGTGCTTGGTTTCAAAATAAATTTTGAAAAATTTTTTCACGTTTCGTTAATTTATGAACAATTGCCAAAACGCTAAAATTGAACTTTTAGTTTAAAGTTTGTTGTCATGTGAAAATTTTATCAAATTTAAGTTTTGTTGTGAAATAATTCCCTTCAATTTTTGAAAAATATTGAAATGAAGTTTCTAAATTTTTGAGTTTATAAAATGCTGAACTAGACAAATCTGCAACAAGACTGTTTCATAAAAATAGCCAAAATCATTGAAAATTTTTTTCTTTCAAATTAAAAAAGAATATTTTTCAAAGCAATTTGAAAGAAAATTATTCAATTAATTTTGAACATTTTATTGTTAAAATAGCGTGATTGAGCCACATTAAAGTTTAGTAAAAATATTCAAGTCGATTTTCTGGAATGTCATCAACTGCTAAAATAATAAAAGGAAGTTGGATGATTAATTGTTATGTTTTCAATTTTCTTGATGATGAGATTATTTAAAAATTTATTTCATTTTCAATTTCATTAAAGAATTTTTCTAAATTTGTTTCATTATCTGTCAATAAATTTCTTCTTACTTTCCCAGAAATCAAAAAATTTATTCACTTTCGTTCAAATTTTTCACAAAATTCCAGTCAATTTATGCCAATTTTTAATCCCTGAATTCTCAAATGTTTAACAAGTTCAGCACAAAAGAAAGTTTCTCCCTAAATTATGTTTGTAAAAACATTTGAAAAAGTGTCGCTTTTTGGACCTTCTTGTTGAAGGTTTTTTTCGTCTACAACAAAATTTGATTTGGATCATTGACTTCAATAAAAGCTAAAATTCGGGAGTTATTCAATTTTAAACTTTCGATCTGTTTTTTTCTTTACTTTTTTATCATTCAAAAAAAGAGTCCCATGAAAGAAGAAATTTTTTGAAAATTTTTCAATTTTGTATTGAAATTTTTACAAACGTTAAAATAAAAGCAGGAAATCTTCGCTTGTCTTGCTTCAATTCTGACATAAAAATTTCTAGCAATTAAATCCTGCAATGAATTTGATTTTTCTAAAAATTTTCACAAAATTTTTCACCCATCTTGAAATTTTCTCTTTTGTAGATAAGAAAGTCAGATATTAAAATCATAAATTACATCATAAAATTAATGAAATTTTTCCACAAATTTTTCACAGATAAAAAGAGCAAATTTTATTCGTAATTCAAATTCTTTGTCACTTATTTTCATCGTCGTCATCTTCAATTGCTTCTTCGAATTTTCAATTAAAAATTTTACTACAAAAAATCAGCAAAAGTTTCTGATGTGAAAAAATTGGCATTTCATTTTTTGTGTTCAATTTATAATGCTTAAAAAAATCCACATCTGGAAATTGCATCTGGTGTCCATTTGACCTTTCATTTTGCCATTTTTTAAATAATTGAAATTCATTAAAATTTATTAAAAAGTTGATTAAATGAAAGAAAACCGTCATTTAAAAGATCTTCAAATTCATCTTCAAAAAATTAATTTCAAAGCATAAAATTTTTGATGAAACTGCCCAAAGGGTCATCGTGAAGATACATTGCTTGTCTTTCATTAGCTTAAATGCTCCTTTTTCTTCTTGCCTAAAATTTCTTTGTGTTCAATTCAACTTTATTGCTTCATTAAGTGAAAAACCTATTGAAATTTATAAGTTTGAAAATCAACTGGTGCTGAGTTCAATTTAGCATTTTTTAGCATTAATGGATTTTCGATGGATTGAAATGTTTGAACTTATTTCTGAATTTCTTTTAATTTTTCTTCAATTTATCATCAATTGTTAATTTTTTTCTAATTTAATTTTCAGAATTTTCTTTCAATTTTTTGTCATTTTCAAATTTTTCTTTATCAAAATTTTATTTTTTTCAAAATTTCCTTATTGGAAATTTTCCGAGGTCATTTTGGGAAAAATTTTGCAAAAAAGTTGTTGAAGAA
>CM031382.1:7412411-7485401 GCA_018290095.1 Polypedilum vanderplanki
TAATATCACAGTTATTGGAGTATTATTGTCCCCAAAATTTTTCTCAGTTAAATTTTTCATCTTGTTATTCTGACTGCAGTTACACGAATGAATTTTTGAGTGAATAAATGAAAAAAACTTTTGAATCATTTGTTTTATCTCAAAATGATTAGAAAAAAATTAAGTTCTGTTTGTCGTTGTTGTTATTGAATGAAACTTATAACAGTTGAATATTTTTAAAATTTTACACAAGTAAATTTATAATAAAAATTTAAAAAACAATAAAAAACAAAATTTATCCTAAGTATCAACAATTTTTCTAAAAGTATTTTCTAAACCTATTAAATTTTCTTTCATTTTCACATAAGCTTCTCCTTCCATATTTTCAAAAAATTTTATTCTATCATTCGTAGTTTTCAAAAATAAATTTTCATTCTTCTTTAAAAACTCTATTAATTTTTCTTTCTTGTTCTCATCTGACATAAAATAATCATTCAGAAATTTTCTAAAATTTTCTACATCAAAAAATCTTGAAAATGACATTAAATTTTTGGTACTGAAAATTTCTAAAATTTCTTCAACATTGAAATACTCGATATAAATTTTTAGTAAATTTTTGATTTTGTAATAAATTCCAAAAATAAATGGATGATTTTTCTCATAATCACTTAATAAAATAATTTTCAATATTTCCGAGTCAGAAGCACAAAATTTTTCAAGATTTTCCCAAAAACATTCAAAACATTCTAAAACTTCTTTTGAAATGTTTTCATTTTTTAACCAAATTCGTTCAGTATAAAACATTTGCTGAAGAAGAGCTCCCAACATTTTTATAATCATTTCGCTTTCAAAACTAAATTTTGTTTCAATTATTAAATTTTTTATAATTTCAGCCGCTTTTATTTTTTCATCTTTAAAATTTTTCCTTAAAACTTCAAAAAATATTTCAATCATCATTTTAGATCTGAATGAAAATAATGTAAAATTTTTCTTCAAGAAAATTTGTAGATCTTCTTTAAAAATTTCATTTTGAGAAATATATTTTAAAATTTGGTAAATCACTGATGAAAATTTTTGAGCTTTTTCAAAATTAGACTGCAGTTCATTGTTTGTCATTTTTACAAAATTTTCTTCTACTTCTTGGTTGTAATTTGAATTTTCATTCAAATTTCTTTCATCAAAAGAAGAAAGATTTAGATTCGTAAAATTTTTAAAATATTCAAAAAAACTTTCAACATTTAAATCATCAAAATTAAAATTGTGAATATTTGTCAAGATTATTTTAGAAATTTCTTGATTTGATAAATGTTTGTGATATATTTTAACAATATTTTGACAATCAAAATTAATTCCTAGAAGAAAATGATTTAATTTAGAATTTTCACACTGAAGATTCAAAAAATCCTTAAATTTACTAAAATTTTTAAATTTTTCTTCTAATTTCAGATAAAAATAATTTAAAACAGAAATTTTCAAACTTCCTAAATCAGAAGCAAAAATTTTCAGATCTAAGACAGAAGATTTTAAAATTTCAACTTTTTCTTCATCATTTTCAAAATCAACTTTTAAATTGATGATTTCAAAAATTTGGTCAATAAAAATTTCATCATAATTTAAACAAATTTGTAAAATTTTAGTTAAATTATTTTTCAAAAATCTTTTTAAGTCTTCATTTGGAATTTCAAATCTGTTTACAAATGACAAAAATTGACGGAAGATTTCAAAGTTTTCTTTACAATCAAATTGATCATTTATGGTGGAAATTTTTAGTTTCATCACGTCAAGATCATTCAAAGATTTTTTTTCATTAATTATTTTTTCATATCTAGTTTGATTTTCAAAATCCTCACCAAAAACTTTTTTCAAATTCCCAAAAAGCTTCAAAATTTCATTAAAATTTTCACAATAATTGAAGAAAATTTTGAAAACTGTTGAAAAACCAGAAAGATCGAAACAAATTTCATCAAGTTCTTTAATTTGTTCAAATGATAAATTTTCTGGCAGACCTTCAGTAAGAATTTCTAAGATTTCTTTGGTTTCAAAATAATTTTTGAAAAATTTTTTCACGTTCGTTAATTTATGAACAATTGCAAAACGTAAAATTGAACTTTTAGTTTTTAAATTTGTTGTCATTGAAAATTTTATCAAATTTAAGTTTGTTGTGAAAAATTCTTCAATTTTTGAAAATATTGAAATGAAGTTTTCTAAAATTTTTGAGTTTATAAAATTTTCTTGAACTTTAGACAAATCTGCAACAAGACTGTTCATAAAAATAGCCAAAATCATTGAAAATTTTTCTTTCAAATTAAAAAAATATTTTTCAGCAATTTGAAAGAAAATTTCAATTAATTTTGAACATTTTATTGTTAAAATAGCGTGATGAGCCACATAAAGTTTAAGAAAATATTCAAGTCGATTTTCTGGAATGTCATCAACTGCTAAAATGAATAAAAGAAGTTGATGAGTTAATTTTATGTTTTCAATTTCTTGATGATTTGAATTAATAAAAAATTCATTTTCAGTTTCAATTTTCATTAAAGAATTTTCTAAATTTGTTTCCTTATTGTCAAAAATTTCTTCTATTTTCTCAGAAATCAAAAAATTTATTTCACTTTCTTCAAATTTTTCACCAAATCCAGTCAATTTATGCCAATTTTTAATCCCTGAATTTCTTAAAATGTTTAACAATTCAGCACAAAAGAAATTTCTCCCTAAATTATGTTTGAAAAACATTTGAAAAAGTGTCGCTTTTGGACCTTCTTGAAGTTTTTTTTCGTCTACAACAAATTGATTTGGATCATGACCAATAAAAGCTAAAACTTCGGGAGTTAATTCAATTTTAACTTTCGATTCTGTTTTTTTCTTTACTTTTTTATCATCAAAAAAGAGTCCATGAAGAAGAAATTTTTTGAAAATTTCTTCATTTTGTATTGAAAATTTTACCAAACTTAAAATAAAAGCAGGAAATCTTCCTTGTCTTGCTGTCAATTCTGACATAAAAATTTCTACAATTAAATCCTCAATATTGATTTTTTCTAAAAATTTCACAAATTTTTCACCCATCTTGAAATTTTCTTCTTTTGTAGATAAAAAGTCAATAATAAAATCATAAATTACATCATAATAATGAAATTTTCCACAAATTTTCACAATAAAAAGAGCAAATTTTATTCGTAATTCAAATTCTTTGTCACTTATTTCATCGTCGTCAGCTTCAATTGCTTCTTCGATATTTTCAATTAAAAATTTTACTACAAAAAATTCAGCAAAAGTTCTATGTGAAAAAATTGGCATTTCATTTTCTGTGTTCCAATTTATAATGCTTAAAAATCCACATCTGGAAATTGCATCTGGTGTCCATTTTGACTTTTCTTTTTGCCATTTTTTAAATAATTGAAATTCATTAAAATTTATAAAAGTTTGATTAAATGAAAGAAAACCGTCATTTAAAAGATCTTCAAATTTTTCATCTTCAAAAATTAATTTCAAAGCATAAATTTGATGAACTTCCCAAAGGGTCATTCGTGAAGATACATTGCTGTCTTTATTAGCTAATGCTCCTTTTTCTTCTGCTAAAATTTCTTTTTTCAATTCAACTATTGCTTCATAAAGTGAAAACCTATTGAAATTTTTAAGTGAAAAATTTTCAACTGTGCTGAGTTCAATTAGCATTTTTAGCATTAATGGATTTTCGATGGATTGAAATTTTGAACTTATTTCTTGAATTTCTTTTAATTTTTCTTCAATTTTATCATCAATTGTAAAATTTTTTTCTAATTTAATTTCAGAATTTTCTTCAATTTTTTGTTCATTTTCAAATTTTTCTTTATCTAAAATTTTATTTTTCAAAAATTTCCTTATGAAATTTTCCGAGTCATTTTTGGAAAATTGCAAAAGTTTGTAAGACTTTTGATTTCTTATCATCAGTTCATGACAATATTGTGGTCGTGTTGATATCCAAATTTGATTTTTTGTTAAAATATGAAAAGATTGAATAAAATTTATGAAAAATTCTTTAAATTTCGGTGAAATTTCATCAACACCATCAAAAAATAAAATTAATTTATTTTCATGGTATAATTTTGTAAAAATTGAATTTTCAAAGTCTGTCGAAAAATTCAAAATATTTTCCAAAATTTCTAAAATTTTAACTCTTGCATTTTGAATTGTGAAATTTTTTTCAAATTTTTCAAAAACTTTTAAATGCATTTTAAGATCAATGAAAGAAATCCAAAAATTTGGAAATTTTTCTTTTAAATTTCTTGAAAGATTTTTGAATGTTGTTGATTTTCCTGTTCCTACATCATCAGATAGTAAAAATATTCGAGTATTTTGGACTTCACTAAGAATTGAATTTAAATATTTAGCAAATTTTATTGCCTCGCAATATTCAAGAGTTCTGGCATCAAGTTTTGAATATAAAAGTGTACTTTTGTTCCACAATTCGCTTTTAAAATTGCTGTCAATAAAACTTCTTTCAATATAAATTTCATTTTCAAATTTTTCAACTTTACAAATCGTCAAATCTTTTCCATTTAAAATTTTCCTAATTTGCTTTGAAGTTAAATTTTTATAAACTTCAGAATTTTTTTCTCCTGCAATTTCTTTTAATTTAATTTTTACTCCTTGAAATTCAACAGTTAAATGACAAATTGAAGATTTCATTGGTTCTGATAAATCATAAAATTCAATTTTTTCTTCAAAGTTTTTTAATTTTTCAATCACTGGCAATGTTTGAATCATTGCAGGCACAACAACATTTTCATGATAATCAAAAAGCATTTTAAAATTATTTTGACAAATTCTCAACATTTTTTGATTGTTTTTATAATGAATCATCATATGAACTGGTCTAACAGCCAACTCTCTTTCCCAAGCACTTTCTGGATAAAATTTAAAAACAGAACCAATTAAATCTTCATCATCTTTCATTATTTTACAATCTTCTACTATTTCTTGAAATTTCTTTTTATTTTCTTCGTCATCAATTCCAAATGGAAGTCTTTTATTAAGAAAAACAAGATCCAAAGCACAATGATCAAGTTCATGAATTAAAATTGCAATAGTTTCATTTCTACTTTCAAAATCTAGTAAATTTTTTGCTGCAATATGCAAAGTTTTAATTTTAGAATTAAAAAGTCCTCGAGTTCCTTTTCTAGCTGATAAATCCATGTAAATTACTGAATTTTGTGTGAAATCAAAATGAATTTTATTTTTTCTATCAGCAGCTATGATTTTTAAAATTCGATGAATTTCTGAAAATTCATCAAGAATTTCAAAAGATTCTTTTATTAAATTTAATCTTTGACCATAATTTATGTCACTTTTAGCAATGACAGATTGTGAAAGTAAAAGTAAAATGTGACGTTCTGGTAAAGAATTTGACAAATCTGAATTTATATTTCGAATTAATTCTTTAAATTGAGGTTCATAATTTCCAGAAATATTTTCATTTGGACCAAAAGTTACATTATGATCATAAAGAATTTTATAAGCTGCTGAATTTTTACATTGTAATGCAAATTTTGCTGCACTGATATTTTTACTATTAAAGAAATAACGAAGGTTTGGATTTTCATCGAGAATTTCATTAATTGATTTAATTTTATTTCTTTTTATCGCTTTATGAAGGTCTTCGCTAATTTCTAAAAAATCATTAATTTCATCTGTCGCTTTTGACTCATCAAATTTTTTTGGATAAAGTGAATTTGCTTTTAGAAGTTCTAAAACTATCTCAAAATTTTCATTTTCCCAAGGATAATTTATTAAATTTTCTGTCATTTCTTCATTTTCTTCATCATCAATTAAAATTTCTTCATTAACATCAAATGGAAGTTTTAATAACTCACGAACTATTTCTAAATTTTCATTCCAAACTGCGTTTATTAGTAGATTTGATGATGCTCCAAAAAGTGTTGTTAAAGTGACATTGTTGCTGTTGTTGGTTGTTGTTACTGAAATTTTTTGAATAATAATGTTTTGCTATTAAAAAATTGTTTTTGCCTTTTAAAAAATATAAAAAATCTAATAGGTAAAATATTCTTAAAATCTGAATTGTTTTTTATTGTCAAGGGAGAGAACTTTCTTTTTAACCGTTTTTCGTGTCTTAAATTAAGACTCTTAATATGTTCTAAAGTGGAAGTTCTTTTTTCATAGCTATTACTCTACTAAACAAATTGGACTTTATTGAAAATAAAAAATTATTGCAGTAATAAATTTTTCTAAATTTAATTTTTCATTACTCAACTGACGTTTAAAATTTTTAATTCGAGTTTTAAAAACTACACTTTTAAAAAAAATTAAAACTCACCTTCATCACCATTTAAAAATTCTTCAATGATAAAATTCAAAGCGAATTCTTTAACAGAAGAATTTATTCCATCATCAATGAGCAGAAGCTTAAAAAACACTTGAGAATCTTTATTTTTCCAATAAATAATTCTTTGGTTCCCCTCAGATGATTCAAATGATATCAAAAAATGTGACTTATTTTCAAAATCACAAATTCTTGGTTGCCAATCAGTCGGTTCTTCAATTTTATTTTCAATTTGTAATCTCAATCCAATAAGTGAAGGGAAATTTTTAAAAATTGATGAAAGAAAAATTTCTTGTGTAATTAATTTTGTTGCTTTATCAATTGAAGGAATTTTTAAGATGATTAAAATTTTACTTTTATTTTCCTTTGATTGTAAAACTTCATTTAAATTGTCAGAAAAATCTAAGGAAAAAGTTCCAGAAAATTGAGAATCCATAATTGAACCTAGAAAATTTAATTTAAGAACTATTTACGAAAAGTCACAAATATTTTCTATTTTTATGAATTTTTGAAAGATGATTCCAATAATAATAAAATAATGTCATACCAATGACTAATTCCCTCAATATTTTTGATTCACACTTCAATATTTTTTATCATTTGATAAGAATTTTCTATTTACAATTTTTGCACTGCAAAAAGACGAACGAGAGCTATAATAAAATGTGCTTGCTTTCAATGAAGTACAAACTCAAAATGATAAGAAAAATTATTTTGTTGGTTGTATTATATAGAAATATTTCTTGTAATTAAAGCCTCAGTAAAATGTAAACTGTAACAAAATAAGGTAAAATATGAAATCCAATTTTTAGAACAAATAAATTTTCAACTTATGGAAACAAAGCGATTTTTGACAAATCGCGTTCGTTTCCATACATTAGAAAGTTTTTATAGCAAAAATAAAAGAAATTTAGTATAAGAATTTAAAGAGTTTATCTTTTTTATTTTGAAAATATTTTAAAAATTTATTTAAATCAAAAATTTTATCATTAATTTATTTTTCTATTTACAAATTTTTATATAGTTTTATGTTTCTTATCTAAATGAATTTTCATGGAAAATTTTGTCTTAATCTTCAATCCACAAAAATCACATTCAAATCTTTCAGTTTGATGAACTTTCTTATAATGACCCCACAATGATGCTTTTGTTTTTAAAATTGCATCACATTTTTCACATTTCAGCCAATTTTTTCCTATTTTTAATTTTTCTTTTTTCTTTTCATGAGTTGTCAAATGATATTTTAAACTTTGAATTTTATGAGTTACAAAGTCACAATGTTCACATTTCAAATTTCTTTCTAAATTTTTATGCAGTTTCGAGTGAGTATTCAAGCTTGTTCGAGTTGAAAAAGATTTTTTGCAAATTTTACAACTAAAAATATTTGGATTTTCATGTCTCATCAAATGTTCATTCAATTCATAATTTGATGAAAATTTTCTTTCACAAATTTCACAATTAAATTTTTTATCATGAGTTTGTAAATGTCGAGCTAATTTTTCTTTGGTTTTAAAACTTGCTTCACAAAGATTGCAGTGAAAATTTCTGATTTTTGTATGAACTAATTTCATATGTTGATAAATGCATTGTGGTTTCATTTTTTTATGGCAAATCTTACAAGTTGTGAGTTTTTCAGCATGGCAACTTCTCACATGATCCTGCAAAGCAATTTCACTTTTTAATTTTTTCTCACAATGATTACAATTTATGTCAGCTTCACTTCGATGGCTTAAAACATGTCGAATTATTGACTTGTAATATTTGTAATATTTTCCACAAATGTCGCATGAAAAAAGCTCAAGTTTCGACTCATCTGTGTGAATATTCCGAATATGATTGGCAAGTTTTGCTCTTGATTCAAATTGTCTGTTGCATTCAAAACAAATGTTGCATTGATGATTTTCAAAAGATTTTTTCTTTTTGAATTTTATGTTGCAAATTGAACAAGTAAATTTTGGTGCTAAATGTATCATTTGATGGCGATCAAGGCTGATTTTTTTGTTGAAAGTTGATGGGCATTTCATGCAGTGATAGAGATTGTTTGAAAATTTAAACTTAGGTTTGTTATTTTCTTTTATAAATTCTTGATTTTTAAAAGAAAATTCACTTGAATTTTCTATAATTTGAATTGAATTTAAATCAATTTCTTCAAAAAGATTTTTATGATTGATTTCTTTATAAATGTCTATCAATTTTATAGAAAAATTTTTTATTTTCATTTCTTCATCTTTAAATTCTTCAATTTGCATAAATTCTGTAATTTCAAAATAATTTTCTGATGAACTTGCTGATTCATTTTGCAAAATTTTTACATTTTCTGCCGAAATGTCTTCAAAATAATGATTTGGTTCTATTTTAATTCTTTTAATGTCATGATTTTCAACTTGTTCAATTTTTCTCTTTTTTGATTGAAGTTTTTCAGTTCTGTCTATTAAATTAATTTTATCTTTCGAAAGTTTCTTTGATTTTTTGGCATTTCTATAACTTTTACAAAAAATGTTTTGATTATTTACAATTGAATTATTTTCAAGACTATTTTTAATAATATTTTCAGATATTTTATTATTTATAGAATTTTCTCCACAATTTTCAAAATTTATTTCACTATTTTCAGTTGAATTTTCATTAATCAGATCACAATCAACTGGTAATTCATGTTTGATTAAATTTGATTCATCAAAATGATAATTTGAAGGAATATTTGAAGAAAAAATTAAAGATTCTTCAGCTTCAATGTCTTTTTCTAATTTTATTTTTATTTCTTTACTGTTTAATGGATTCATTTTTAATTTGATGCCTTTAAACGAATATGATTTGATGTTAAAATAAAAATTGATTAAATCAATGTTTAAACCTGAATTTACTTTTATAAATATAAACAAAAACAAACTTTTAAAATACCAGCTGATAAATGAAGCAAAAAATATTCAATTTTTGCATCTCAAAATAAACAAACTGTTGATATTTTTGCTTCATTTTCAGCTGATTTTGTTTAGCATCAATGTTTACAAAAATTTTCTTTTTAATGAGATTTTTTGTGCAATTTTAATTTTTAAGATTGACTTTTACTTGAAAAATTGAGATTCAATTTGTGATGTGAATAAATAAGAAGAATAATTGAAAATTTTACTTCAGTTTCTAAAATACAGTCAAAGTAATCACTGAATTTATTAATAAGAAAATAATATTTCAAATTCCAAAGAATCATCTACAGCTAAAATTATTACAAACATGGAATTTCTACCGACAGAAATTTTAGTAAAAATCTTCACCAATTTAAATGACAAAGACCTTCTTTCACTTACACTTGTCAATACAATTTTTAATGATATCATAAGCAGCACTCAACAACTTTCATCAAAATTTTCAATCTATTTTAAAAACAATCAACAAAGCCAACTTAAGGAAATTCTTGAAAGTAGCAGAAAATACAAAAATTTAGTCATTGAAAATTTCAATCAAATTCCTCACCTTGAAGTTTTAGAAAAAATTTCACAAACCATTGGAAAAATTGAAATTCATCGCTGGAATTGGAGTCTTGATTGCAAACTCATTTATCAACTTTTAGAATCTTTTCCAAATCTTCGTCATGTAAAATTTATAAAAATTCTTTTTCACTTTGATGCTCAATTTATTGAAAGCCTAATAAATTTGAGGCAATTGGACACACTAGAAGTAATTGAAAGTGATTCAAGAATTTTTCGACTTTTTAAAAAAACTCAAGTTAGAAAATTAGTTTACGATTATGTTCCAACTGGTGGAAATTTTCCCATTCCTGATATGATTAAATTTCTAAGACGACAAGAAAAACTTGAAGATTTGACACTTTCTGGATTTTTGGCATTTTTAAATGCTGGAATTGGAAAAATAATTTTTCATAATGAAAAACTTTCAAATGTGAAATTTCGATTGAAAAAAATTTGTCTTAAAAATTGTCCAATAATTCAGACAATTCATTTGAAAATTTTTCTCAATCTTCATGTAAAAAGTTTAAAAATTGTTGAACTTGATGACCTTGAAAATTGGAATTGTTCAAATTTCATCAACAGCTGTGAAAATTTGGAAATTTTAAAAATCAATAAAAAACACAAAAGTTTTAGTTTTGATCAAATTGTTGAAAATGAAACCGTAAAAATTCTTGAAGTCAATGGACCAGTTGATAAAAATTTTCTTTCGAAATTTCCAAATTTGAAAATTTTAAAAGTGACAAATTTAAAGACTGAAAGAGGAAAATTTGATGAAGAATTAAATTGTAACAAAATTGAAGTGATGAAAATTGAAAAATCATACCTTGGAGGATTTTTTAAATTTCCTAAATTGACAAAATTGCATTTGAAAAATATTCGTGTGATGAATGATGAAATTTTTCAAAGTAACTCCCAAATTTCTGAAATAATTTTTGAAAATTGTGATGAAAATTTGATTAGAAATTTAAAATTAAATAAAAAATTAAGAATTACTTTTTTGTAAAAAATTATCGAAATATTTTTTTTTTAATTTTCAGAATACAAAATGTTCACTGGTTAATTAATTAAAATAAAAAAATTATAATCTATTCAATTATTTTAACAAAAAAATTATCACCACAAAAAATAAATGATTCATTCAAAACGCGTGTGTCAAGTTTTTTTTATTCTCAGAGATTTTTATTATTTTTTATGTCAAGCTACATGAAGTTTTAGTTGTTTCTTTTCATTTAAAATGTGTTGAAGTGTTTTTTATTTCTATTTTTAAAAATGATTTTAATTTTATATAATTTGAATTTTTTTTTGATTTTTTGTGATAAAAAAATAATTTTAAAATGAAAGACATTATAGAAATTTTTTTAAATTCTTCTATAGCTGATATTTTAGATATTTTTGTGAATATTGTTATAGCAATATGTGAGTTATAAAAGACTTTATTATGCATAAACAGGTTTTTGGCGCACAAATTTCCATAATCAATATTTTTTTCTGGTTTTATATAAACGACGACAAATTAAAATTTATACACATTGACAGAGCAAAAATTTGAACCATTAAAAATTGTCTACAAGTTACTGGTACAATTTTGACCAAGGCTTGGGAACTCTTTTTAATTATGAATATTTTTATTAATTTTTGCCAAAATTTTCTAAATTCTAAAAGGTTAGTCTTCATTTCTAAGTGCTGTCTCTTATTTTTTAATTTGTATCAAAATTTTTCTGTTAACTTTAGTTGTAGTTACACTAAAATATTAGCCAAAAGTTGAATATTTAAAAAAATTCAATATTTTGACACAAACAAAATCGAATGTCAATCATAAATGACCCAAAGAGTCATCGAGCCTTGATTTTAACCTTTTTCCATTAATAAATACTTTTTTGAACTTACAGCATGTGTGGTATCTATCACAAAGATTTGTTTATTCAAACATACGCGAAACATCTTTGGTTTATTTTTAGTCAGCATTCCTGTAATTTTTTTAGCGTATATAAAATTTGAGTACTTTGCTGATCTTGAAAATACACTTGTGGTAAGCAAAACAAAAAAATATTTAAAATAACAATATAAATTAAAATATTAGTAAATTTACTATTAATCATTTTATTGTAATTACATTGACTACATTAGAATGTTGTTTGTAAATATTTTGATGTTAAAAATTCATTTGGATTTTGAAAATGTTATTTTAAGGCATCAGAGAAAATTTAACTCGGAAGTAAAATTTACTTTCTAGTAAAATTCCTCCTGATTATTATTTTTAATTTATTCTAATTTATCCAGGATTGTTAACAAATTTTTTTTCTAAAAATAGTTGCAAAATCATCAAAATTGAAAAATATTCACTTTATCTTGAAATTTTATAAATTATTACGTTATCTTTTCAGAATTTTAATACCTTGTTTTAATTTTTTCTCCTTAGATTCTTCAAATATTTTTCTTCCTTTATTTTCTCTACATGCCAATAATGTTATTAGGTTTTTCAACTTTGGTGCTACTTGCTGCTTTTTATCGTAAAAGTTTTTTAAAACTTATCAATTCTTATTGGTGGGCAGTTTTAATTTACAATTTTGTAGCTTCAAGTATTACTGCTGTGATTTTTTGGAATACTGAACATTTGAGTAATAGAATATGGTGAGTTTGTGAGTTTTGGTCAAAATGAAGACTTTAATTAAAAAGAATCCAAGGTTTGAGAAACTTTTGCTGATTTGCTTTAATTTGTTTTTGCTGGCAGTTTTAGGTTCCTAAGCTTCAGAAAAATTAAAAAAAGAATTTTAATTTAACATACTTTTTGTATTAAAAGCTGCCAATCGTAGACACATGAAAAAAAGTTTAAGTAAAGATAAAAAAAAATCAGTATTTTATTTTTTTTGGCTAAAAATTTTGAACCATTGTAAATTAAAAAATTTAATAAAGCTTAAATTTTTTCATAGGATTATCCGAATCACAATAAGTTCAACAGTTTTTCTCTATCAATATATGAAGTTAAAAAAAATTCACCATTTAAGCGAAGAATTTGAACGCCAGAACAGTAACAATATAGAAAATAACACAAATGAATTTTCTGACCTACCGCAACGACCAATTTATGACATCAATCGAAATGAAAAAAACACGATTTTCTCGTTAGCTTTTGCGCATACGCTTTTTATTATATCAATGAATGGCGTCACATTTCTACATCATGTATTTAATTCTGAAGACATAAATACTTTTTCAGTATTCCTTGTTTATACATCGATGATTTTTATTATTTTTATTTTAATTTCACATACAAATAAATCAATTAAACTTAGACTTTTGTTTTAAGAAAAAATAAAAAAAAATTTCTGTAAATTTTAGTAGATTAAATTTGTAGTCCAAAAAATTTAATTTTGTTATAGAAAATAAATGAAATGTTTGTGCTTTTAGTTTCACATCTTTCATTTCATGGAATCTAACGAGGATCACACGAACCGATATTTTCCAGTAGAATTTTTTTAGATTTTTTTATGAGTGTACCCAACAGTAGATAATAGTATTGAAATTAAAAAATTAAAAAAAACTGACTATCAAGTCGCAAACCAAGAAATTTCAATAGAATTATTAGATCCTTTAGAAATACGATAAAAATTAAAACATTTCTTTTCAAAAATCAAACACCAACAGATTGTTTAAAATTTCTTTAAAAATATGTCAAATCTCAGAGCGATTCATTTTTTATGAGAAAATGAGAGATAAGAGAGAAAAAAAATTTTTTGCATTAGTTCTCTTTCAGCTCTTGATGTGTTCGGTCAAAAAAAAATAACTTCAATTTTATTAAACCTTTTTTGTTTTGAAAATTACTCAGTTGTTTCTTATAAAAGTTTTAAATTTTTATGTCATTTTAATAAATAATTAAAGATATTTAACCAAAATCTATAGCAAAATGTGAAAAAAATAAAATATAAAATTATAAAACCGGTATTGTGGGGTTTTTGAATGATTCATAAAATTATGGTGAAACTCATACATTCAAAATTAATAATAAAAATTCATCAATTTTAAGCAATTTATTTCAATTAAAATTGATTTATGTGAAAATACGAAAAATTTTAAAGGAAAAAAATGTTTTAAACTTGAAAAAAAAATCTAAAACTACTTTTTAAAAAAAATTTCAAAGAAAAAATGAAACAAGAATGATGGATATGAAATCATTTTCATTTGAATATCCTTTAGATAATTTAAAAATAAATTTTGATACAGTGGAAATACCAGATGATACAAATGTCATAAGAGTAAATAATTGTCCATCAACAAATGATGCATCAAAACTTATTTCTGAACCTTGGTTTAAGAAAAAAGTTGAAAATCTCAAATTATTCAAAGCTTTAATTATAAAAATTGCCTGTAAATTTGAAATAAAAGCAATTGAAACTCCAAAAATTTCTGATTATGATAAAAATTATTTTTTGGTATCATTGGAACCACAAGATATCACAAATAATTATGAAAGCATTGTATATTGGAAGATAAAAGAAAGAAAAAATATTCTTCAATTAAAAAACAACAAAGAATATTCAGCAGATATTTTTGAACTTGCACGAAATTTTTTGATAAAGACAATAATTGCTGAAAATGCGGGTGAGTGACTTTGTATAAAAAAGTGAAAAGAAAAGAAGAACTTTGTATTACATTTGAAAAAATTAAATAAAAATCTTCTCTGAATTGAAATATTTATAAATTTTCCAGCTTTAGACAAAAGTTCATCACCAAATGACATCAATATTGAGTTAACAAGTTTAAGAGATAAAAATAATCAAAATATTCTTATGTTTTCAATTCAAAATGACACAAATCCAACTATAATTCATAAATTGCTTAAATATCCATTTGACATAAATCAATCATTAAAGGATAACAATTTTACAGCAGCAGATATAGCTTGGGAGAAAAAGAAATTTGATATTCTTTTACTTTTGCTCAATGCAAATTCAATGTTTCCACGATTCTATGACGAAGACTTTGCTTCCGTTGAAATAAAAAGATTTGCTTCAATTTGTAGAGAAATGCATGATGCAGCTCGTGAAACAGATCTCATTAAAGCACAAGTGATCATTGAAGACATCATTGAAAAAAATCCAAACTTGAGATATTTTTATAATTCAAAAAATAATTCAGCCGCTGCTGTTGCTTTAAAAGTTCAAAATTTTGAGGTTTACAAGGTTTTGATTGACAAATCAGTTCATGTTGGACCATTTGAAGATACGGAAGGAATAAGATCCGAATTTTCAGAAGCAATTCAGAAAAATCTTCGTGCTGTGCATTTACAGTACTCACTTGATTTACCTGGACGTCATATAATGATTTTCATGTCAAATTCTTATCTTGGTCATGATGATGCTTTCAGTAGTACACGCTATAAATCAGTTAAAGATGCTTATAAAATTTTAGACTCAATCGATATTTGTTCTGTACTTTTAAAACTTGTCGCTGCAAAGAAGAATTTTAAAATAATTTTTGATTTCAATCGAGACTCTGTTGAATTTATGGACCCAACACATGATAAAAACAACAAGGGAGTTTTTTATTTTTCTGGTAAAATTTATATTGGTGCAAAGGAACTATTGACTTCGAAATTTGTGACAATTGGAACAATAATTCATGAAGTTTGTCATTTTACGTTAGTTCTCGTATTTCAAAATGATGCTAAACCTTATGCTGTAAATGATAGAGCAGCAAAAAAAGAATTTCAGAAAATTGTTAAAGAATGCAAAGCACACAAAGATGAAGATGATATTATAAATTGGGTATTTGGTTATGATGAAGATCAAATTGAAGCTGAATTGATTGTGAGAGTTGTTCATTTGACAGTTCATTATCATAAAGATCAAGAAAGATTGAAATCATTAAAGCAAACTTTTGCATCACTTTTCCGATTTTATGAGCAAAAAGTTAAACCACATGTTGAACGAGCAGTACCAATTATTGCTAAATTAACGGATTCGAATGACAAACTTGAACTTACTTTTGGAGATTTGACTGAGCCAATGAAACAAAAAATTTTCAGTACAGAAGTTTGTTTTCAAGGTAAGAAAAAATAATTTTTTAAAATGATCTGAAATTTTTTTGACTTTCTTAACCAAAATTTGGTTTGTATAAAAAACCAAAAAGTTTTCTGACCTTATTTTTGAATAAATTAAAAAGACAGTTTTTTTATTCCAGGTCATTATATTAAACTCAATAAAATCATCAATTGTGACTCAAACAGTTCTATTAATTCCGAGAAAATTTTTGATTTATTCAATCCTGATGAAGTCAGTGATATTTTTGATGATCCTGATATTGAAATTGGAAAAATTCAAGAAATAACCGAAAACTTTTATATGAATAGAAAATTTTTGAAACCAAAACTTGAAAATAAAAATGAATGGGAAGTTAAAGAATGCAATGAAATTGCGAAAGAAGTAAGAGATGATAAAATTTTTCTTCTCTCTGACCATGCTGGTGCAGGAAAAACAACAACATTTAAACATTTAGCTCTTGAATTGAAAACATATTTTCCAGACTTTTGGATTTCTTTTGTTGATTTAAAAGTTCATTTGAAAATCTATGAAAATTTTGAACATTTGGATGAAAATGAATGGACAAGAGAAAAAATTTTGAATTTCATCAAGGAAATTTTAAATTTAAATGATGAAAAAGAAAAAGAGGAGCAAAAAAATTTAAATTTGTTTGTTTTTCATGAACTTTTTGAGAAAAACAAAATAATTTTGCTATTTGATGGTGTTGATGAGATTTCGCCACATTTCAAAGAATTTATAAAAATTTTGATAAAGAGCATTCATAATTTGACAAAAATTCAACTTTGGATTGCAACAAGACCACAATATACTGAAGAACTTGAAGATTTTTTTGCAATAAATGCAAGAAAATTAAAACCAAGTGATGATGCTGAAAATTTTGATTTTATGAAAAGAATTTTGGAATCATTAAATGTCATAGATGAAGAAAAACAAAAATTGGCTATTATAAAAATTCAAGAGTTTATTATAAAACTCAAAAATGGCAATGAAGATCATGCAGTAAATAATCCACTGATGCTTGAAATTATCACAACAATTTGTGCCGACACAGAAACAGCTGAAGCAAATTTTTACTCAATTTATCGTGATATGTTGAGAAAAAAATTTGAAAATGTTCACAATCGTGGTGATATTGTCAAGAAAGACGCTTTAAATTCTCAATGGATGGACAAAACTAAATTTTCAATTTGGCAAGTTTTTCAAGTTTATTCGTTACAATTGATTTTTGGTGAAAGCTTCAAAGATGTTATGAGTGACTTTTTGGAACCTGTCAAACTTCATCAACTTTCAATTTTCAAAAAGTGGACAATTGAAAAGAAAAATTGGAAACCTGAACAAATTTCACGTTATGGTGTTTTAATTGTTGACAATTTTAATCAATCAGATGAACGAGTTAATTTCATTCATCGAACATTTGCAGAATTTTTTGTTGCTCAATATTTGATTGATAATATTTATGAAGAAATGGATGAAAGTGTTAACGAGAATGAAAGAAAATTGAGACTTAAATTATTAATAACAATTGGAGCTACGAAAAACACTGCAACATCTAGATTTGATGTTATAAGAAGATTTTTGACTTGCTATCCGACATCAAAGTAAGTTGGATTTATTAAATTATTACATAGAGAAAAATATTTCATAGCTGACACAAACTTTTTGAGATTTGCCACTATAAAGTCAAATTCATTAAAAAAATTTTATGACAGTTATAACAGTTTTATAACAGTAATAAATTTTCTTACCACTGTCATAAAAAATTTATAACACTTATAATTTTTCTTTTTAATGTTAGTAAATTTAATTTTATAGCGACAAATTTCAAAATCTTTATGCCAGTTATAAAATATTTTTTCTGTGTATTTTCATTCAAAAATTTATTAGTTTGATACCTAATATATTTAATTGTAAACTAATAAAACTCAAATTTAAATATTTAATTTATTAATTTAAATTTTCTTTTTAGACGTCAAGAAGGAGACACAACAGGAACGAAATTTGATAATAAAATCAAAGAATTTCTCATCAAAAATTATCGAGCATCATTTTTATTCTTTAATAAAGAAAATGACAATTATGATGTAGTTACAGCCACATTTTTTCTATCAAACTTTTTTGAAAAAGACAAACATGTTATTGAAGCTCTTTGGCTTGGCAATGACAATCGAAGTTTATTTGGTAAAATTTTTACAAATCCACAAAATAGTTTATATGACATAATGGAATATATTGAAAAAGTTGAGAAAATATTTGGATTTAAATGGCCAGAACTGACAAAATTCATTCCTAAAAAGGATAATAAATATTTCTTTGAAGGACGTGATGTGAAACTGAAAGGTGATCCAGTGCTAGAAAGATTTTTTGGACTTCTTGATTTGGTTGAAAATCGATTGACAGGAAGTCAATGTAAAGAATTTTATACCAGATATTTTTATGACATGACTGAATCATTTTATATGAATAATGAAGCAATTACAGAAATTTTTAAAAGAACAAAAGAGATTTTCCGTGATAAAAAATCATTGGCAAATTTAGTCAGAGATTTTATCAAAAATTCTAAACCAAAGTCATGCATTTTCGATGAAAATTTTGTTGAATGCTTTTGGAATAATTTTTTAAAAGATTTTGTGAATTCTGATGAAAAAATTATCAAATCTGTCTTACGATTTGAATATGTTCCAACAAATCATCTTTTAGTGAATGCTTTTGCATCAAATAATCAAAAAGTTATAGACTTTTATGAAAAAGTTTTCAAAAAGTATTTAAAAAATGAAGAAATTTTGAAAACTTTCATCGTTCCGAAAGATTTTTATGTCAATAATCTTTTTTGGAGAATTTTAGAAATGAAAAATGAAAGTTGTACAAAATTTCTTATTTTTTTGTTGTCACTCAAATCTGAAAATGATGAAAATTTTAAGAAATTTTTCATTCAACGCGATGACAAAAAATTTAATTTACTTAGTTGTTTGAAAAATAAATTTGAAAATGTCAGTACAGATGGTGAAAAGAGAATTTTTGAAGAAAAGTTTCAAATTTTTAAAATTTATGCCCAAGTAGCTTTTACTGATGCAGAAGTTGATGATCTTTGTGATGGTCCTAAAGATGTTGGAAATTATATTGATTATATTTGGACAAGATATATTAATCATCGAAATATTTCATAAAAGAAAGAGGAAAGGAAGTTAATAAAATTATCAAATATTTTTTAGTTAGAGATTTTTTCTTTTTATTTCAATGTCTTCTTGAGATTACAATAAAAATTATTTTTAAATTTTTTATAGTTTTGTTTTTTTTGTTGATTTCAGTTTCATTAAAAATGAGAAAAAATTAAGAAATTATGTTTTCTAAAATTTCAAAGCCTCTGAAATAAATTTAAACTTTAATTTAATTTTTTAGTTAAAACCTTTTTCATGAGTAAATCGAGTAATTAAATCAAAAGCAAATTTAGGTTGATCATGTGGCACCATGTGTCTGAAATAAAAATAATTTGATTTTATTATTTTTAAAATTAATAATTTGTTTCTTACCCAGCTTTTCTAACTAAAACATCAACAATATTTTGAGTTTCATGAACATATCCAGCAACGTCTTTGTCTAACTTCCAAATATATCTTGGTGCATTTAAATAATCATCTTTATTTTTAAAATTCAACTTTTGTAAAAATGAAATTGTTGTTGGATAAGCAACAATAATATCAAGTTGTCCATTATAAAATGCAATTCGATAATCATTCAACAGTTCAGTCAAAAATGGTGCAACTGTGTCTATAACGTCTTGTTTCAAATGCAATTCAACTTTATTTTCTTCACCATCGAGTCCGTGGAATGTCAAATTTCCAACATGAATTGCTTTACGAACATCAGAACGTTTTAAGAATTTTGTCATGCCAGCATCAGCACCATCATCGACGACTTTCATATAATTGAAATAAGTTTCATAGCCGGTCATGTTTTTAAAGAGTGATCCTGATGGCAGTTGATCCATATTAATTAATTCATCGAAAATATCAAAAGCTGCATTGAAATCTTTTTTTCCAATTGCATCACGTCCTCGTTTTTCATATTCATGGAATATTTCGCGACCTTTTGTGTCAATTAAGCCAAGTTGATAAAGATAATCTCCATAAACAAGTTGATGTTGAGGATCACACAAACCATTACCAATTGCCATGCCTTGGAAATTAATTTTTAATTTTGCATTTCCATTTTTCTTATGAATTGCATGACCTAAGGCTGGAATATATTTGCCAGCATAACTTTCACCTGTGATATAAAAATCATTCTTTTGTAGATCTGGGAAAAGTGTGAAAAATTGAATCATGGCATTGTAGAGATTATCACCAACATCAAATTCATTGCGAGCATAGCCTTCATCTTTATCAGTAAATGAAAATCCTGTACCTACTGGATTATCAATATCTAAATGAAAATAAAGAAAATTTTGAATAAAAATCACGAAAATAAACAGACAGAAGACACAAAAGCAACGTTGGAAAATAAAGAATTTTTAGCAAATCTGTTGTAAGCAAAAAACTCATAAAAATATTTAACAATTCTACAAAAATTCATTAAAGTTTGTAAAATATTTTTAAACTTACATAAAACATTATGATTAACATTCCATGAATATTTTCTTGATTTAACTTTGCCACTTTTTGTAACTTCAAACGGACCATTTTCAGTGAAAAGACCAAATAATGAACTCGCTCCAGGACCACCTAAAAATTTTAAAGAAAATAATTTGCTATCAAAATCAAAAACCACATAATAAATTGAGCTGAATAAATCCATCATAATTTATGAATCACATTAAAAATTTGAGTCAATTTAAAGCAGTAATATTATAGCAAACATGAAAAACAGCAGTTTATGAAATTTAATTCAAAATAATCAACAATAAAAGTTATCATTTTACATAAAATATCAAATAACAACAAAAAATATGACAAATTTAAAATAAATTCTGTGAGTCACAGTAAATTTAAATTTTGATAACGAAAAAAAAAATTATTTCATTGCAAAGGTCAGCTGATGGCATCAATTTAAATAAAGATCATTGCTCTTAACTTACCTTGTAACCATAACAAAACTGGTGAATTTAGTGGATCATTTTGTGCTGGGAAGAACCAGAAAAACATGTTAGAATTGTATGTTTTGTTAACAGTAAAAAATCCAGAATATCCAGGATAATCTGTGAGATTATCAAACTTAATAGAAGCCATTTTTTGAATTTCTTTCACATCTTTTCCACTTTCAAGTAATGGAGTTATAAAAAGTGCATCATCAGCTGTAACTTCTTCATTATCACCACTGTGAGTTTCAAAATTTGGATATGGATTTAAAAAGATCTTTGCAAATGCGGAATTAATTAAAAATAATAAAGAAATAAAAATGATAAGAAAATTCCTCATTTTTGCTAAACTTTTATTTCACGTCTTTTCACTTCAATTATTAAACTGAGAATGAAATAAAACCGGTAAAATGCAAAAATAAGAGAAAAGAGATGCAAAGGAATTTTAAAATTGATGCAAACAAAACGGTCATCAAATCGTGGGAAGACTTTGAAATTTGTAAATAAACATCATAAAAAAGTTTTTAAAAATTTGAAATTTTATTTTTTAGTAATTTTTATTTAATAAAAATCAAAGCAATAAAAATGCCAATTGATGCAAATTCATCTGATGAGATTATTGACGAAGTTTTATGCACAACGAAGACTGAGTATCGAATTTTGTTGGAACTGTGAGTTGGAATTTTTTGATACTTTTTGACTGGATCTTAAAAATTAGTTTTAAAAAAAATTTAATTAAAGAATTGTTTGGGATTTGCAAAATTCTAAAGTTATAAACATTAAAATTATTTCAATTTTAGTGAAATTTTAAGGATAAAATTTTATTGAATTTTAATTTAATTCCTGATTTATTGCTAATTTTAAAAATTACAGAAAATATTAAAAGAAAAATTGTTCAATTACTAAATTTTCCTTTTCTAATTTCAGCAAATTAATTTCAACAGAATTCAATACAGGATCAATTTACATAATTCCATCAAAATCAAACTCACTCTTATGGAATGGAATTTATTTTATTCGTTCTGGACCATATAAAGATGCAATTTTGAGATTTAAAATTCAACTTGAAACAAATTATCCAAATCAAAAAACTCCACCAGAACTTAAGCTTGAATTTCCTATTGAACATCCTTTGATTTCACCTGACACACAAATTTTTGATTCTTCACATGCATTTCCAACTTGGAATGAATCTGAACATCTTTATTCATTTTTGAAATATTTCAAATATGCAATGGAAAATTTTGATTTTTGTGTAAATTTACCAATTGAAAAAATCATCAACATTGAGATTGCAGAATTATACAAAAAAGACCAAAAAGAATTTAAAGAAAAAGCAAAAGAAATGATTGTAAAAAGTGTCAATCAAATTTTCATTCCAACTGGTGATGAAAATATTTTTTCATATGACAGAAACTCAATTGAAGAAGACGAAGAAATTCATCAATCAATTTTAGAAAACATGAAAACTGTTGCTGATAATTTACCTGAAAGTTTTTCATTTTTATTTGACAATAGAAATAGAAGTTTGCATTAAAATTTTTAAACTTTATTAATCTCAATTTTTTCTTAAATTCGAATAAATTTTCAATGCAGAAATTGTTTCATGGCGAGTTCAACTTGAAGTTGAATAAGTGACAAATTTTCATCAAAAATTTCCTTTGCAAGTAACAATCTTTTTTGTTCAAGCAATGAATTTTCTTTCATGTAATGTTCAATGAGTTTTTCATATTCAGATTCATCGATATTTTGATTTTCATTGGTATTAGCAACAGGTGGTTGTTGATTATCAAGAATTGTTTTTAAACAAACACATTCAGCACGTTCTAGAGAGATTTTTGATTGCAATTGTTGTTTCCAATTCATTAGTTCCTTAAAATAATTTTTGTTATAGATTTTTTAAAAATTAAACAAATTTTTTATTTACCTGATTTTCAAGCTGTAATTTAATAAGCATTGCATAATCAGGATGATCTTTAGGTAACATAATCATTCCATTGTCCATCATATAAATTTTGTCACTATTTTCATCACTGGTTTCTTTTGAATCTTCAGTTCCATCACCACTTACAGGATTTTCATCATTTTCAGGTTTTCTTAAAGTGAAATCTATGGTTTCCTCAATTGCATCTGCATCCATACTTTTTTGCATTGAATCATGTTTTTTCTCAAAAGTTCTCAATTTTCTTTTCAATTGTGTGATGATTCTTTGTGTTTCCCATAAATCTTCTTCACGTTTCTTTGTTACAAAACCAGCATTCATTTCAGAATGAATTTGATTAAGGAAACTTTCTTGCTTTCGAAGTTCAAATTGAATTTCTTCAACTGTTTCGGGTAAATTTGGACTTGTGCTTGCAGCTATCGGTGGGATGTATCTAAAATTAAATTCCAAAATTTATTTTATAAAATTCTTAGTAGTTTTTCTAAATTTTTTCAAAAATTTCCAAGGTTCGGCACTTGCTTGCATACTTTACTTAGTAACTTGACTAAGCGCATGCAAGTTGACTTACCAAAAATTTTTCTAATTCATTCAAAATTTTTCAATTTTGTATAAAAGTCAATAATTCTTAAGTTCGCAAAGTTTTGACTAAATTAATTAAAATTTGAATGAAATAGAGACATTTTAATGCAAGTCAACTTGCATGCAAGTACCGAACCCTAAAAATTTCAAAGAATGTTCCAAATATTTTAAATTAATTTTGGAAATTTTTAAGAAAAATATTTGAATTATTTCATAATTTTTAAATTCTTACTTGTGAAGTTGAACATCAGCAAAAAGTGTCTCAGCATGGCACAAAATAATCATCAGCAATCGATGTGACATTTGTAAAATCGGCGATAGTAAAACTGATAAATTTTGTGCATTCATCTTGTTTGCTTTTCCATTGTTAATAACTTCAGAAAAATGCCGCGAAAGCCAAGCGAGTAAAACTTGATTGCATTTTGGCAGTTGTTCAATTAATTGTTCGAGTTCTTTAGCTTGTTGTGTAACATCAGGTAAAGATGAAACTTCTTCAAATCTTGTAATCAATTCAGTTGTCAAAATTGGCTCTGGAAGTTCTTGAATGAAAGTTTTTAAAAGTGATGAAGCTGTTGGAACATCAAATTCTTCATTACGAGCTTCACGATTGTTGTAAATTTTTTTCAAATGTTGAACTCGAGTTTTTACGCCTTCAACTTTGTAAATTTGTTCGGATGTTAAATTTTCTTGTAAATAATCGATACAATCACGAACTACAAGTGGAAGTTTGACTCCATCATGACAGCGAGATCTTTCAACTGAAAGTCCAAGAGAAACACCAAAAATTGGCTGAATATCTAAAATAAGAAATTTTAAATTATTATTTTATGCTTTTGTACAAATTTTCAATCAAAACTTACCGCCAAGTTCAAAAACTTCATTTCCACTTTTTGATTTATCTTTCTTATCTTTTTTCTCTTTCTTTTCTTTCTCTTTGTGTTCTTTTTCTTTATGTTTATCTTTTCCTTTTTTCTCTTTCGAATCTACAATGTCCTTGACCTCTGGATCTCTTGACTTTTCTCGCTTCTCTTTTTTTGATGATGTCGGAAATTTAAATGTTTTTGATTTTTTCGATTTTGATGGACTTCGGAAAAGTTTGCTTCCACCTTCTGTTGTTTCTTCATCACTATCTGCACCAAGTGTTTCATAAGATTGTCGATCTTTTTTATCTGCTTTGTTTTTTAATGATTTTTTTTGCTTTTCAAAGCTGTCATTTGAATTTGATTCAATTATTGATTCATCTTGATTACTTTTCTTGCCTTTTTCATATAATCCTGGAAATTCATGTTCATCTTGACTGCTACTGTCATCCATTTTTAATAAATTCACTTATTTATGTTAGTTTTAGAGAGCAAAAATTAATTTTGTTAAAATTGATGAAAATTGTGTTATTGTAAACAAAACATTTCGAAGTTTTGTCACATTAGAATAAAAAAGTTTTAAATTTTTTTTAATTTGAAAATTTCAAATTTTAAAGAAAATAAAATTTTTTAGAAAATTTTAAAATTTTTTATTTGAATTTTTTAAATTTTTTTTTTTTGAAATTTACTTTTTGATTTTAAAAAATAATAAATTTTATAACAAAATTTTGGAAAATTCTAAAATATTTGAATTTTTCCATAAAAAATTATTTAAATTTTTTTGAAATTTGATTAAAAAATATTTTAAATTATTGCAAATTCTTAAAACTATAGCGAGTGCTGAATTCTAAATCTTCGAACTTTCGAAATTGCATTTTTTCTCATAAATCGTAAACAAAACAAATTTGCCGACAAATCTTTTTATTTTTTTAATTTTATGCAGTAAAATCTTCAAATTTAGCTCTAAAAACAAAGAAGTGAAAATGGATCGAATCGAAAGAATAATAGACTCAATATTGAAAATGGATTACATCGAGGAATGTTTTTTTAACATTTCTGTGCAGCGACCAGAAATTGAAGAAAATAAATCGAAAGAATTTCAAGAGAAACTTGAAGCATTTTTTAATCAACAAACTCCAGAATGCAAAGAAGCAGCTTTATCAATTTTTATCTCACGTTGCAGTGAAACAAACAATCATCAACTTTCAATGCTCTTCCAAGCACTGGATCTTATGGTGAAAAATAATGTCTTAAGTCCTCGAATTGTTTGTGAACAAATTTTAAGTTCTGAAAAGTTGGATTATAAAAATGAACTATTTTTTGTCGAATGTTTTAAAATGATCAAAAAATTAATTGGTGGTGTTGATTACAAAGGTGTTCGTGAAATTATGAAATTGTGTCGTGAACGTGTCAATGCTTTTCCAACGTCACTTCCAACTAGCATTCTTCCACAAATCACAGCTGTTTGTGATGTCCTTGAATATATTTTTGATCGCAAAGCTTGTCTTCTTCCTGCTTATTTCATCATCACTGAATTACAAAAGCAAGAAAATGCAGAAGTTCATTGGCGTGTTTCAACATTAACAGCCAATTTTATTGAAGAATTTTTGAATCTCGCACAAATGTTGTCAATCATTGGACAATCACACATGTATCCAATATTAGAACCAGCAACAGGTTATGGTGATGCTACAAATCCATGGCGATTAGATCCAAATTTAAGATTTACAACATTGAAAGGAAATTTACCTTATGATTCTGAATTGACACAACCACAAATTGGATTATTAAGATATGTACTGCAACAGCTTTATTCTAAGGAAATGGTTTGTTCAATGTTGAATCTACAAAAACAAAGATCAGCAGTGCTTGAAGAGCAACTTGTATGGCTTGTTGTTCATGCTATGGAAAAAAGTGAACAAGAAAGTGGAAATGATACTAAAAGTGATCCTAATGATTCTACTCCTAATCATAAGGTAATTTTTTAGAAAATTATGTCTTTAATTATGCAAATTGCTTGAATTTGAGGTTTATTTTGAATCAGAATTTGGTAACAAGTTGTCTTTTGGAATTCCATCTAAACTGATTCTTGTTTGCAACTTTATTGCCTGTACTGTTTTTAATAATAAATAACTTTATTAATTTTATTTATCTAAATTTTTTAGGAATGGCTCTGGCTTCATCTTTCATCACAATTAATTTACTTTGTTCTCTTTCAATGTGCAACATTTCCAAATATTGTCAATGAACTTCATGAAAAACTTTCAGTAACAAATTTAAGAAAAGGCAGAGATGATTTAATGTGGGCATTATTACAATACATCAGTGGTAGCATTCAGAGAAATGCTTTATCAAATTTCTTACCAGTCCTAAAACTTTATGACATTCTTTATAATGAAAAAGAACCATTGCCTGTTCCTGATGTCAAACATGCATCAAGTACAAAGAAAATTGCTGCAACTTGCATTTATATTCATCTTTTAAAAAAGGCACAACTTGAAAATCTCGCAATTCGACCAATTCCAGTTGCATTAAGAAAACATTATGAATTTTTACAACAACTTTCATCAGCACCAAATTTGACAATTGGTGATGATTGCATAGTAACTTTATTATGCAATGCATTCAGCACAAATCAAGAATATTTTTCACGACCTATGAGCACTTTGATTGATACAATTTTACAAAATAATAAACCACAAACTCAATCAAATCAACAAGCATTAACAACAGTTCCATTATCGATGGTTATTCTTGATTCATTGACAGTTCATTCAAAAATGAGCATCATTCATTGTGTTGTCAATAATCTAATGAAACAAGCTGAATCTAAAGGAACAATGTCAAATCTTGCTCTAAATCACATTTCACCAGCTTTGGTTGAAACTTATTCGAGATTATTGGTTTATACTGAAATTGAAAGTCTTGGAATTAAAGGATTTTTATCAAGATTATTGCCGACTGTTTGTAAATCAAATGCTTGGAGTATTTTGTATACATTATTGGAAATGTTTTCTTATCGGTTGTTTCATATTCAGGTAAAACTTTAAATTACTAAAATTATTTTTATTTTAATTGTTTTTCTTTTAAGGCTCATTATCGTGCTCAACTTCTTCTACAACTTCACAATCTAACTCAAAATTCACACATAAATCAAGCACAATTGCATCTTTGCTTTGAATCAACAGCACTTCGTCTTATAACTGGTCTTGGTTCATCAGAATTTCAATTTCAACTTTCTCGCTTTTTAACTGAGCCTAAAAATCTTTCATCAATTGTTTCAAATGATAATGAAGAATTAAATCGTGTTTTGATATTGACAATGGCTCGATCAATGCACATTACTGGAATGGGTGATGTTAGACTTACTGCAAGTAGTGAAGGAACTGGTAGCAGTAATAATTCATATCTCATGGACTTACTACAGACAATTATGAAAAATACACCACATTCATGGGCTCAACATACTCGAGCAAGTTTTCCAAAAGCATTAAACGAATTTTATGCCAATCATAATCATCCAAGTGAAGATAAAACAATGCTGGCAAAATCAATTGAGGAAGAATATCGAAATTTCTTGTCAATGACTAATGAAAATGACATAATCAGTTATTTCAGTCAAAGACCGTCATTTCTATGTCTTATTTATAAACTTATAACTGACAGTGGTGAAATCACTCCAATTGCATACAAAGTTCTTGAAAGAGTCGGTGCAAGACTTTTTTCGGCACAATTGCGAACTTTTTGTGACTTTTTATTGCATGAAGTGAT
Source organism: Polypedilum vanderplanki (assembly GCA_018290095.1). NCBI lineage: Eukaryota > Metazoa > Arthropoda > Insecta > Diptera > Chironomidae > Polypedilum > Polypedilum vanderplanki. The sequence continues at coordinate 7,440,438 of CM031382.1, forward strand.
GAGACGAACAGAAATTCATAAACTTGTTGATGCAATTAATGACATGATTTGGAAATGGAACATTGTCACAATTGATCGATTCATTTTATGTCTTGCACTTAGAACTCAAGAACAAAATCAAGCTGAAATGCCAACAGTTCAACTTTTTGTTATTCAACTTTTACTCATTAAAAACAGCTTTTTCCGTGATCGTGTTGCAAAATTTGTTGAAAATAATTCACCAGAGTATTGGAAATTATCAAATTGGCATGAAAAACATGTCGCATTTCATGCTGAATTTCCTGAAAAATTTGGACCAGAAGAACATTCAACGACATTGCCTGTTTATTTTGGAAATGTTTGCTTAAGATTTTTGCCAGTTCTTGATATTGTCATTCATCGATATTTGGAATTGACTTTTGAAAATACAGTTCCATTGGATTCTATTTTAAAAGCACTTGGATCACTTTATAAATTTCATGATCGTCCAATTACTTATTTGTATAACACACTTTTTTATTATGAAACAAAACTTAGAGATCGACCATTTGTTAAAAGAATGCTTGTTGGAACTATAATCATGTCATTGAAAGATGTAAGAGAGAAAAATTGGGCATTGACTGATCAATATCAAGCTTTTGTGAAGAGTCAAGTTAATGAAGATCCTGCAGCAAATAGTGTACCCAAATGGGTGCCAGAATTGAGTTATTATATGACATTGGTCAAGAGGTTAATTGAAAGTAAGGCATAAAATTTCATCAAATATAAATAAATTTTTTTAAAAATTATAAACTTTTTTTATTTCTAGCAATCGAAGGCAAAAATGTTTTTCCAAATGTTGATTGGCGTTTCAATGAATTTCCAAATCCACCAACTCATGCACTTTATGTCACAGCTGTTGAACTTCTTGGTCTTCCAGTTTCACCACAAACAGTGTCAAATCAAATTTTTGATGTCATAATTAAAGGACTTGTTGTCATCTCTTATGATCATATTCATACTTGGATTAATGCTGTTGGTCTTATAATTGCGACATTACCTGAATCATATTGGAGTGTTATTTATGATAGATTAGAAGAAACGATAAAATTGCCACAAATGTTTGACTGGACTTTTCGTCAATCACCATTTGAAATGTTTAATTTTACAACTGTCAAATGTGCACTTTTGGATCATAAATTTGTGATGATTTTGGCAATTGCACATTCAATTTTTCATCATTTTAACATTGGTCAAACATCAAAAATGGTTTCATATGTCAGAGAAAAGCTTGTGCCGCATGTCAAGACTGAATGTCAACTGTTGTATTTACATCATATTGTATCACCTTTTTTACAACGTTTAGATGCAAAAGATGTCATTGAAATAACAAAAATTTACTACGAATTACTTGAACTTGTTGACAAAAATAAAGGTGAAGATGGAATTTTGGAATTTATGGATCCAATTTGTGACATGCTTTATCATATTAAATACATGTTTGTTGGTGACTCAATGAAAGCTGACTTGGAACCAATCATTAGAAGATTGAGTAATCCATTGAAATCTAGACTTAGATTTATCACAAGATTAGGAGTTGAAGAAATAAAGACAGAAAAAATTGAACAACCTGCTATGACAAAAATGCAAAATCAAGCTATGAAACAGAATATTTCAAGAATTTAATTTTAGGACTTTCTTAATAAATTAAAAATAAAATATTCATACGGAAATTTAAATAAAAAATTTTTCTTTTTAAATTTTGTTTTATTTCTAACATTTTTGTTCAATTTATTTGTTTTCTATTTTGCAACAGCTGATTTGTTAACCTTGACATTGAATCTTCCTCTTAAATTCTCTCAAAATTTTTGTCTTCTCTCTTTGACTCTCTTTTTTCTTCATCTTCTTTCCAAGTTCTTTTCCCCTCTCAATTTTTGTTTTCATTGTAAAAAATTTTCCCGCGCCGGGTGAGAATTTTGCAATTTATTAAAATAATCAAGTAAAATCTTGAAAATAATTGAAAATTCAATCAAAATTATTTTCTTAAAGATTTTTGCAACAATTTTTCATAAGTGCATTTTAAAATAAATTGAATAAAAATGATAAAAATTGAAACAAAGCCATCAACAAATAATAACAACAACAACAATAATAATAGTGACATAGAATCAGATAATGATTCATCAATAATTTCCGCTTCAACTGGACGATCTGAAAATTCAACAGCAACAAATCGCAAAAGTCTTAAAGGCAAGCGAAGATTGAAGTCAAAAACCAAACCAAATTTAAACAAGCAAGTGAAAACTTTGTACAGATTCAATTGCTTTGTTACTGAAGATAATCCAAAACAAATTTTTGCTGTTCAATTTTGTCATTTTCTTAAAAATCGCAACATTTTTGCAACAGCCAGTGGCTACAGAATCTCAATTTTTGAATGCATTGAAGATCAAAATGAAAATGAAGATGAAGACGATGAAGAAGAAATAAATGAAGATTTTTGTGGTATAAAATTATTGCGCGCTTATGATGATCCTGATAGAGATGAAGTTTTTTATACTTTGGCATGGGGTTTTGAAGGAAATTGTCCAATAATTGCATTTGGTGGTGTCAGATCTGTTGTGCGTGCTATTTATTTAAATTATCGGAATTTAAAAGAGAAAAAATTTATTGGTCATACAAATGCAATTAATGATATGAAATTTCATCCAACTCAACCTCAATTGCTGTTGACTGCTAGCAAAGATCATAGTTTGAGATTGTGGAATATTAAGACAGAAATTTGTGTAAGTTCTTTTTTTACTCAACGAACTTTAATGTAAAATTTCTCCTTTTTAGGTCGCAATTCTTGGAGGCGTTTCAGGACATCGCGATGAAGTTCTTTCACTTGATTTTGACATAAATGGTCGCTATTGTGTGTCAGGTGGAATGGATCACAATCTTAAAATCTGGAAACTTGACACTGAAGAAATGGAATCAGCAATTGAAAGCAGTGAAACTTTTTTCAATGTTAAACGTGTTCGATCTTTTCCAACACTTCATGTTCATTTTGCTGATTTTACGACTCGTTCAGTTCATAGAAATTATGTTGACAGTGTGAAATGTTTTGGTGAAACTTTTTTATCAAAATCATGTGAAAATTGCATCACATGGTGGAAAGTTGGAAATCTTGATGAAAAATTTAATTTAATATCAAATAATGCAACAACAATTCATTCATTTGATGTTGATGATTGTGAACTTTGGTTTGTTCGAATGGAACTTGATTTATCACAAAGATTTCTTTGTGTTGGAAATTCAACTGGTAAAATTTTCATGTTTGATTTGAATTCAGAAATGCCAACTGAAAAACCAAGTATTTTATCACATTATAAATGCACAAAACCAATCAGACAAATTTCATTCTCAAGAGATGGTGACATTCTTATATGTGTTTGTGATGATGGAAAAATTTTTAAATGGGACAGAAAAGAATGAGATGAAAAGGAAGAAAATTTTCAAAATTAAAAAAATATTTTGAAGTAAAATTTTTTTGTGTACTAAAAAGTGTTTTTTTGATGTTAAAAGTTCAAAACTTTTTTTTGATGTTTTTTTTGGATGAAAATAAATTGAAATTTGAGAACAAAAAAATTTATTCAGCTGTAGTTTATTTGCCAAAGTTTTATAGAATTTTTTAGCAACTATTTTGCATATTTTCAGATTTATATTTGTAATTTAGTTACTTTAATTCCATTAATATGAGGAACTTGACTTAAAAATTCATTAACTTCACATGCATAACTGTAGCCAACTCTTGTGTCTGTTTTATTCCAGTTTACATAATCAATTTGTGAACTCACATCATTGCAGACTGTATAATCAGTATTGTTCTGAATTTCATACAATTTTAATGTTGGATTGTTGATTCCTAAAATTAGTAAAAAAAATTTGAATTTGAAGAATTTTCTGAAACTATGTTGAAAGATTTTTCATGAATTTTTGTTACTTATTTAGAATGAAGGCGTTTAACTGAAAATTTCAATAACTTTAATATCAATAATTTTCTTTCTTACTACCCAGATAGAAAAAAAAATTATTCGGCGGACTCCGCCAGGCGTACGCATGATATTGTCCGCCTAGGCGTACAAAATATTTTTTTAATATCGTACGCCTGGCGGATGTTTTTTGATATTTTTTCAATATTCGTCCGGCTGGCGTACAGAAATATCGAAAATTTTTCAAAAAATATTCGATATCGTCCAGCGGCGGACAAATATTGATAAAATATTTGATAATATTCGATATCGTCCGAATGGCGTACGTAATATCGAAAAATTATTTGAAAATAATTTTTCTTATCAAAAATAATCCGGCAGGCGTACAAAAATTTTTAAAATTATCAGGTTTTGTCCGCATTTTAGTGTCCGGAATATGGGAAAAAATAGGAAAAATGCGGATTTTTTTCGATTTTTTATATGGAAAAAACCGGATAATCCGCAAGCGGACGAAAAATCGTCCGTTATCTGGGAAATATTTCAAATATTCGTAAAATATTTCTATCTGTGTATCATCATATAAAACTTTCAAAAATTTCAATAAAATTATATTGGTTAAATTAATTATAATCTTGTACGATACTGAACAGAATCAGTTTTTAATGAAACTTATTTTTTTTTTTTTTTATTTTGATAAAAAATGATAAATTTTGAACAAAAGTGTATTTTCTGCTTCATTGGTCTGTTTTTTGTTTTGTAATTTAAGTAAGGACTGCATTTTCAATCAAATCATTTTTAAACACGAAAATCAATTTATTTTTTATTCATAGAACGTCGTTTAACAAAGTCACGATAAGGATTAAATTTTAAAACATTTTCTACCCGGAAGAAAAAGTATAAACTCTTCATAACTTTTTTCTAATAAATTAGGAAGTATAAAAAGAGTTTCTCTTAGTTGAATTCTAAGTGAGTTTTTAGTAAACAAGAATATCACTAAAAAATATATTAAAGTAAAATGAATAAACTAAAAATTTTTATTTTATTTTTTTGTGTTTATTGAAAATGTTTTGCCAAGTATAAAACCTAAATAAATTATTTAAAATAAATTATTTTCATATGATTTTTTAAGTTCCATTTCAAGTCACGGCTTCTGCAGATTCAGCAGTAGCATTTAACAACATAGACACAACTACAGAAATTCTGCAATAGAACCTAATGATAATGAAAGTGCAGACCATTTTGAAGTAACTGCAAATGGTTCAGCTTTTAATTTTGACAATGCAATTCTAATATCTGCTGTTGATAATCAACCTCAAATAATATGCAACAACAAGTGACAATAAAGAAATGGGGAAATAAAATAAATCACAATAAAAATAATTGGAATCATCAGCAACTGATAAATCAGAATGAATGGAATCAAATTCAAAATGAAAACAATTGGAATGAAAATAGAAAGAAATTAAAAATTATAGATGAAGAAGGTACAGAAAATGTAGAACAATTTGAACAACACAATGGAAAAAGCAAACATGAGCACTAGGCTTTTTTCCAATTCCGGGAATTGAGAATTCCGGGAACGGGAACGGGAATGAGTGATGGGGAACGGGAATTTCCCGGGAACGGGAATGGAAAAAAAATACTATGAAAAAAAGCCAAAAAAATTGTAAAAAATGACAAATTTTTTACATATTTACTGTATTTTTACTGTTCTTTTGGTCAATTCATTAATTTTAATTTCAACTTAGTCATATGAAAATTAAAGTTTATCTTTAAAATTCAACTCTTTCTTCTTTTATAAACTATTAGGAAAGATAAAAGAAACTTGAATTTATATATTTATAAAAGTTGTTTTAACATTTTCTTGCTTCTATTACTTAAAATAACTCTATATTTCGATTCTCAAATGTTACTAACCTTACAGATTTTAAGATTTTTCAAAATTTTACAAAATTTCAGCTTTATTAGGTGATTTTGTTCATTCAAATCACTTTCGAATTATATATAACTATAAATTACATAATACAGATTACTTTTAGAGAATAACTTATAGTAAAATAAAAGAAAAATTGAATTTCTAGGAATAAAATTTTATAAGGTTAGTAGTAATGAAAAGGCAATTATCGAAAATTTTAAAATGTAAAAAATGTTTTCAAAATAAATTTTAACTTGTGTTTATGAAATAATTTATATTTGAAAAATAAGTTTTAAGTAAACTTGAATCTCCATAAAAATAATAAGTTTTATTTCATAGAGTTGAAGTCATTAAATTAAATATTTATTCGGAATTAAATAAAAATATTTTTATCATCGAATTTCGAAAATTCGAATCAAAACTTGAAAAAGAATTAAAATTAAATTTTTCCCAATTTAGGAATTGTTTATTGAAAATTTTATCAATATCTGAAAAAATACTAATAAACATTAATGAGAATGGCTAAATTTTTTTTTGGTTTTGGATTATTAACTGAAAAATATTGAAAAAGTTTAAAATTTCATAAAAAAATTGCAAAATTTTTCATGTTTTTTCATATTTGTATGGAGTCATTCCCGGAGTCGGGAATTCCCGTTCCCGTTCCCGGTCGGAAAAAGCCTAATGAGCACCATAAACGTCATCGTCATCATTTTCATTTTTTGCCACCACCACCAGTCATTATTCATAAGCAACCACAACAGCCTTATTATTATTATCAATCACCAGCTCAAGCTCCAGCTTTAGCTCCTGGTATTATTAGAAAATTGACAAGAACATTTGGTAATTTATTGTGAGGAAATTCTAATGATAATTCTAAATTTTTTATACAATTATTCTTTTTTAAATACAATAAAAAGTTATTTTTTCTCCAGGCAAGGACACTTAACAATCTTTGTGATCTTTGCGATTTTTCATGTTCTTTTTCGATCTGTCTGATCTTGAGCATAATGAAACATTACAGTTTGACGATTTCGATGAAAACCAGGATGATTTAAAATTGTGAAAAAATCAAGAGTTGTGTATTCAGTCATAAATGTTGGTCTGAAGATTTTTAAAAAATTTATCACTTTACATTTTAAATGTTTTTAAAATAGTCATAAAAACTGAAAAAAGCTTACTTAAGTTTTTTTTCAAATTTCTTAATTAATAATTATTGAACCTTAAAATGACTTGACTAATTTTAATCCTGATTACAACAAAAATGAATTATTTTTTTTTTTTTTTGAAAAATAATAAAATTGACTTACTCATGATAGAAAATAAATCTCATACTACTATCTGCACAAGAAAGTGCAAAAAATGCAAACAAATTTATTAAAATGTTCTTTACCATCTTGTCAGTTCAAACAACAACCAACAAATGTTTCTATAAAATGAAAATTTTTTGCATCCTAAATAAAATTTATCTTAGGCCTTTTTGATTAAATAAAATACCCTATATTATGATTAAAAATTATCTTATCAAGTTTTCTTTTGTATTGTAAATAATCAAATATCTTTTGTTTATTGATAAAGTTTAAATACTTTTATTACTCAGTAGCTGCCATTGACGCTCTGTGGAACCATCATATAAGCTTTTTTGCACTATTTGAATTTTTATTGTAAAGGCTTTTAAAGGCGAACTTAAAAACACCATCAAGCACTTTTGGAAACTTAAAAAATAAAAAAAAATTTGTTTGCTCATATATTGACATAAAAAAATCAATTTCTGTTCAAAACTCTATAAGAGTTAGTTGTCAATAAAATACTAAATTTTTGGCATGACAAAGGCACTCAGATTAATCGTCGACTAATCGCCAATTCGTTAATTTTTAATTTTTGGTAGTTTTCATTAATTCCGTTGTATAATTCGTAATTTGTGCATGATGCTTAAAAATAATTAAATAGAGTTTTTAATTAACAGAAAAGCAAAATTTTAAATACAGTCGAAGTTTATACAAAGATTTATTAAAAATTTATTGAAAACTAATTTGATATTTTTGTCAAAATACTAAAGTATCAACCGGAAATAATTGTCATTCAGATATTAACAAAAATATTTCTTTCTTAGTCATCTTTATCACGATATGAAAATAAAAACTTTTTAATTAAAAACGTGCAACAAGTGCTCTGTAATTTGACAGTTTAATTTTGGAAATATCGTGAAAAAATTTCAAATGAAATTCATTTCCGGATTTGAATTTTACTATAAAATGTCAATGTTAATATAAAGAAATCAACCAGAATTGGAAGTGATTTCAATAGAAAAAGAAGTTTAAAAACAATGAGTTTTAAATTAATAATTTTGTGTATTGTTTTAGCTATCAACATCACAGCTATCATTGCAGGAGGTAAAAATTTAAATGATTTTAATTAATTGATTTTAAATTTGAATTTTGAATTTTTCTAAAGTTCCAAGAAGAAACTTTATTATTATTGGCGATGATAATATTTCCTTAGGAGGCAGATATCGTGGTGACTTATTCTGGCAAAATTCCAATGAATTTAGAAAATATGGTTATCCACAATATGATCCAATTACTGGAAATCTATTTTATCCTTATGTTGAAAATCCATCATTATATGATCAACAATATCTATCGAATGGTGCTTATTTAACTGGACAATATGGTCCACCCCAATATCAACAAAATTTCCCAATTTACCCTTCATTTCCTCTACAAAATTCTGGAAATGATAATTACCAAAATCCATCTTCTTCAGCTTCTGCTTCTGCAAATGGTTTTGGTAATATTGCTGAAGGTTTGACAAATACTGGGGGTAAATTGTTAGGAGACACATCTGCTTCTGCTTCCCGTGCTGGTACTGTTAATACTGCAGCAGATTTCCAAGGCGTTTTCAGACCTGGTCCTATTAAATTTTTCTATATGTAAAAAAAATATTTTTATGTAAATTTTTTGATGATCTAATAAATTGAGGCAAAAAATAAAAGTTTTTAAACATTTCCGTATAATAATTTGGCATTTTTATAAAACACATTTTCCAAAAATATTTATTTTTTCTTCAATAAACAATTTTGATATTCTGACCTACACAATTTAATTGAAGAATCTGAAATTTTTATGTCGAATATTTTCAATAGAAATTAAATTTCAAAAATTTCAAAAGCGTCATTTTGTTTAATCTTTAGAGGAAATTTTTTGATATCAAATTTGGTTTTTTGTTATTTCAGTTTTTAAAGTTTTTTTGTGAAGAATAATAAACATAAAATTGCTTCATCTTAAAATTAAATTTTTAGCGCATTTTTGGAACAACAATGCAGCTTATATCTTCACTTTGGCTGGCTGCTGGCTCCGGCTGGTGTTGAGGCGCGAGATCTCGAAAACTACAATAGCTAGCGACTTCCGGTTTGCTGTGTTTGATTTGTGCTATCGAGTTATTGGCGGCATTCTTCATTAGAATGTTGTTACTTATTGCATTAATTAGGAAATTACGAATTAAAATTCTCAAATTGAAAATGTAAACAACGTGAAGTTGGCCGCGAAACGATTCCAGCGCCACACCGGCAAATATTGGAACTTCAAATATTTTGAATATTACTCAACCGTTAATTTTATATCAATAAATTTATTCTAAGATTCTGTAAATTGCAGAGTCTGAAACCGTTTGGTATTTTAGTTGCTAATAACTAAAATAAACTTAAACTTATTCAATTAAAATTCTCAACTAAAAACCAACTAAAATTTAATCGATTAAGCTTTTTAAAATAATCGAATAAATTTTTGTTGATTTTAGTTATTCGTAAAACGGTTTTGGACTCTGGTAAATTAAGCACCAATTAAAAACGCTCGCCGTACTTTCATGCATCAAAATTTTATAAATATGTTTTCCCTATATTCTTAATTTATTTCGATCAAATTATTTTTAAGTGTAAATTTATTTCTCAAACGAATCTAATAATTCTGTAATTTGTCAACATACACTGATCTAGGCACCAAAAATGTATGCGCTAAAGTAATCCGTCCTATGGCGGACACTTTTCCACTCGTTTATTTTAACCGTTCTTTGTTATTCAAAAATGTTGAAATCCAATTTTCAAAGTCTTTTTTTGTAAATCAGTAAGAATTGATTTTTTGTAGCAGTTAGAAAGTTTCTACCGTCTTCCCTCAAATAGAAGAGACCAGGTTTCTTATATTCAAATTAATTTAAAATTTTTTTTTAAATTACAAAAGAGTGAAAAATTTTAAGATTTTGTCTGATTTATTATTAAATAACAGAAAAATCAAGTATTTTTAACGTATTTTTTAAAAATGTCTCTTATATTAAAGACAAAAATTAAATTTTTTTTAAAATTCAAAATTTTGTCAAATTCGAAAACAAGAGGAATCTTTTATGTTCGAGGGAAGACGGTAGTAGTAATTTTATTCAAAGTAAAATTCAAAAAGTGGATCATCATATAAAACTTTCAAAAATTTCAATAAAAATCTATTACTTAAATTAATTATAATCTTGTACGATACTGAACTGAACTAATTTTTAACAAAACTTATTTAATTTTCTGTTTTGATAAAAAAATGATAAATTTTGACAAAAGTGTATTTTCTGCTTCATTGGTCTGTTTTTTGTTTTGTAATTTAAGTAAGGACTGCATTTTCAATCAAATCATTTTTAAACACGAAAATCAATTATTTTTATTCATAGAACGTCGTTTAACAAAAGTCACGATAAGGATTAAATTTTAAAACATTTTCTACCCCGGAAGAAAAAGTATAAACTCTTCATAACTTTTTTCTAATAAATTAGGAAGTATAAAAAGAGTTTCTCTTAGTTGAATTCTAAGTGAGTTTTAGTAAACAAGAATATCACTAAAAAATAATTTAAAGTAAAATGAATAAACTAAAAATTTTTATTTATTTTTTTGTGTTTATTGAAAATGTTTTGCCAAGTATAAAACCTAAATAAATTATTTAAAATAAATTATTTTCATATGATTTTTTAAGTTCCATTTCAAGTCACGGCTTCTGCAGATTCAGCAGTAGCATTTAACAACATAGACACAACTACAGGAAATTCTGCAATAGAACCTAATGATAATGAAAGTGCAGACTATTTTGAAGTAACTGCAACTGGTTCGGTGATGGGCAAAAACACCGAAAGTCATTTTTGCTACTGCAATTTGGAACACTTTTCCCAAAAACTGAAAGCCAATTTTCCCACCCATATGTGAAGGTGGGAAAAATGTCCTCAAATGTGAACAGTTTTCCCACATATAAAATGAAATCTCGCCGTTTTGACCACATTTATGGACAGTTCTCCCATCTTCATTTGTAGGTGGCAAAATTGTCCCAAAGAAAGATATATTTCCCACTCATAAATACAGGTGGGGAAATTGTCCTTGGCTTTTTCTAATTTTTTCGTTGTCGCAATTTTGTCTACAATTGCGGACAAAATTCCCACCTTATTTTATAAGAGGAAATAATGCTCACAGCTGCAGATATTTTTCCCACCCACATTTGTGTGTGGAAAAAATGTTCCCCTATGATTTTAGATAAATTTTGATCTAAATTGTCACTTTTAAATAATAAAATTTTGCCGCTAAATGTAAAATCGATGGCGTAGTTGCATTTTAAAGTGTGCAATTTTCACCTAGACTTGATGTATTTTTCCATTTTTTTGACAAAAAATTTATATAACTTTGGATTAAAACGATAATATGGAAGTTAAAGTGATTAAAAGTTTAAAAAAATAGTGAAGTTCATTTAATAATGATATAAATGAAATTTTTTCGAAGAAATCTGTACATTTTTAGTTCGAATGATTTTATTGAAAATGTAAGTTGTAACGAAAATCAATCATTTAGTAGAAATTCTTTATTTTGTTTAAATAGAAATAAAATCCACGAAAATTCGAGTTATTTCACTGTAACGTGCAATTCTTAGTCGTTTTAGACTTTCCGATTTGTCTTTGTAAAATATTCTAACAATTTGAAAAAACGGTTGAGTCGAATTCAAAAAATTAACGAAGAAACTTAAAGAAAAATGCGCGACAAAAAATTTAGGGCAACTCCACGAGTGACAAAAACCTACAAAAAACTCTACGTTTTCATTTTTCATTTCATTTCCTTATTTTCACACTCTAATCTTAATTTAAATGAATTAAAATCAAATATTACAGAAATATACCTCTTCTTATTAGCTAAAAGCCGAGGGGGTGAAAATTTTTTGATAAAATTCGTAATTTTCGTAAATTTAAAACAGAATAATTCTTTCCTAATTTTTTCTTTTATTTCTTCACAACTATGCAATAGCTGTCTTCTTTAATACTTTTGCAATTGATATCTTGTTATTTCAGCAAGAACCGTTCAGCAATTTACGAGATTTTAGAAAAACAAATTTCGCATATTTTTGTTTGTTTACATTTTTGCTCGAAATCTTCTGAAATCCTTTCAAAATTATGAAATCTTTCGAAATCCCTTCAAAAATTTTCTTTTTTCTTCGTAAAAAATTTTTTTCGTAGAAGCCATCACCCCTTCGCTAAAAGCCTTTAATTTGGCTAGAAATTATAGCCAAATAAATAGCGTCACTTAGTGACAAAATTGCGAATTTGTAGAAATTTAAAGCGTTTGAAGAGTTTACAAACTTCTTTTTTACAAGAGAAAAGCTTTTGTTTACAAATTCTTAATTTTCAATTTTGTTGCAATTTAGCTTATTATTTTACTCTCTTTTCATTGGAAAACACTGTTTATAGCTAAATAAATTAGGTATTACGCATTCCCAGATAGAAAAAAATTATTCGGCGGACTCTGCCATACGTACGCATGATATTGTCCGCCTAGGCGTACAAAATATTTTTTGAATATCGTACGCCTGGCAGATATTTTTTGATATTTTTTCAATATTTTCAATTATTTCTGATATTTTCGTTTTTTTGTTTTTTTGTACGCCAGGCGGACGAATATTGATAATATTGATAAAATATTGATAAATATTCGATATCGTCCAGCGGCGGACAAATATTGATAAAATATTTGATAATATTCGATATCGTCCGAATGGCGTACGTAATATCGAAAAATTATTTGAAAATAATTTTTCTTATCAAAAATAATCCGCCTGCGTACAAAAATATTTAAAATTATCAGTTTTTGTCCGGATATCAGTGTCCGGAATATGGGAGAAATAGGAAAAATGCGGATTTTTTCGATTTTATTCGATTTTTTGTATGGAAAAAAACCGGATAATCCACAAGCGGACGAAAAATCGTCCGTTATCTGGGAAATATTTCAAATATTCGTAAAATATTTCTATCTGGGTAAGGTCTACAAATGAAAATAAGAAAAAACTCAAAAAGTTTTCTTAAACTTACCAATAAAAGCTATTCCACTTTCATCAATTTCATTCACTAATCTAGAAATATTTCATGACCATTCAATTTCATTATTTCAAAACTTCCAGTGTAAATATCAAGTTCATTTTTTCTCAATCCTGCTTAATTTCTTGAAGCTTTTTCAATTTTCAACCAATTTTTTTCATTAAAAATTTGCCATTGCGGTACAGCATTGATAAAATGAAAAGTCGCTCCTTGTTCTGCAGCAAAAATAAAATCACTCATTGCAGCCAAATGTCCTTTTGCTAAATACCGTTTACTGTGCCATGTTTTAATGAAATTTTCAGCTACTTAAGTGTCATTTAAAATATTTCCAATTGTTTCACGTTGTTGATTAATTGTATAAAGATTTTGAGCATTTAAACTTCCAAAAAAATCTGTTTGATGAAATTTTTCAGTCCTTTGAACTTTTCTTTGATAGCTTAAAGCATTTGGCTTTAATTTGTAGTGTGAATAATAAGTGGTGAAACTTTGTTCATCGTGACAAGCTTCATACATTTGAAACTATCGATTTTCTATTTGGTAGTCGATTTTTACCAGAGTTGAGTTATTAAAGCATTCATTTGAAGTTTTAATAGTCTGAAAAATTAAGAAAAATTTCAAATTTTTAGCGCATTTTTGGAACAACAATGCAGCTTATACATTCACTTTGTTCGGCTGGCTGTTCGGCTGGCTGTTCGGCTGGCTCCCGTCCCTCTGAGATCTCGAAAACTATGATAGCTAGAGACTTACGGTTTTTTGTATTAGATTTGTGCTAAAAAGTTAGTGCGGCGACGCTTATTTATATTTTTGTCATTAGTCATAACTTGAGAAATTATGAATTAAATTTCCATATTGAAAATTTGTAAACAAAATTTTTTGTCGCGAAGTTGACTGCGATCAAAAAAATTTCAGCTGCGCGCAGCCAACTTCGTGTATTTTAAATTTGACCGTTATTTGCAAATCAACAAAGTTTATTATAAAGACGATTTCGAGAATTTTAATAGATTAGGATTATTAGCAGCAGCTACATTACTCGAATTTTCTTAAATTATATTTCTATATGAAAATGTAAAGAAAACAAGAAATAGCTTCTAAATTCCTAATTGACTGCTCTTCGCTATAACTTAAATTTCAATTATTTCATTCGAAACCATGAGTATTACAAATGAAATTTCCTATACATTTGAAATAAACTTCAATCAGTTGAAGTAATTTGTAATAAACTCTGATCTAGGTACCAAAAATGCGCTTAAGTACACCGATCTGCAACACGGGTACTTGGTCACTGGTTTCATCATTGACTGAAATTAATTAGAAATTTTTTGCTAATTAAAGATTAAAAATGTAAATCCATCAAATTATAATAAAATTTAAAATATTTTTGGTTTTGATTTATCTATTTTCTTACCTTCCATTCAGACCACTTCCATTTTTACCTTCCATTTGTTGATTTATGCAAGTGACATTGATCAAACTTTTAACACCAACTAAAAAATAAACCTAAATATTTTCTTTTATGTTAATTTTTAAAATATATCTCCTAGAGAAGCCCAATTTTGACCACACTACAATTCAATTGTTTGATTTGCTTTTAAACTTAAAATTCGATGACCATTTTCAAAATGATAAAAATTATTTGTACCATGTTGAATTAAAATTGGAGATGGAATTGCAATATCTTCTTCAATGTTTATCGTGCAGAATAAATTGACTTTTTTAGATAAAACAAGAAATACTAAAATTTCTAAAATATTCATTTTGTGTGTCTGTAGTTTGAAAGTTCACTATAAAATGCAAAGTAATTAAATTAAATATTTTCTCATTTCTATTTTTCAAATTAATTTTAAAAAAACGCCAAATAGAGAAAAATAATAGGAAAACCCACAATAATAGTTGATAACGCTATGTAAACAAATTTTCAAAATAGTCAAAATTTTAAGCAAGGAGATAAAACTTTCATGTAAAGTTTCTTAACGACCTCTTTCGTAATCTAAAATTTAAGTTCTTTCTCTTTGATTTTAAGCAGAATTTTTAAGTTTGCATCAGTCATTAGTAGCAACTAACTCTAATTTAAATATTTTTAATTAAAAATTAAATGAAATAATTTCTTATATCAATTTTAGACTTTAAATTTCACAACTTTTTAATTTCATCATAATTTAGAGCATTTTCAAGCATGAATTTTCATTATACGTTAATAAAAATGTAAAATATTTAAAAATAATCAATAAGCTTAATTTTGCCATTTATTAAAATTTGCTAACACTTTTTGCCTAACTTTCAGGTGAAACAAATCATTTTTTTTTATAGAGAAATTATTTATAGAAAATTTTTATCAACCATTAATTAGCAACTTTGACTTATCAACAATATAAAAATATTTATGGAATTTTGCAAAATCACTTGAAAAAAAAATTATTCTTTTCATTTACGTCAATGAGCAATCAATGGAACTTTTTTAAAATCTTAAACTAATAATCTTGTGACACCAAGATTGCTAACGTGTGGAACAGCTCTCAAGAAATCATTAACTTCACATGCATAGCTATATCCGCGTCTAAGATTTGTTCTTTGCCATGAGACATAATTAATTTGCGAGCTCACATCATTGCAGACCACATATCCATCACGATAGATTTCCGCCAATGTCAAATGTGGATTATTTACACCTAATTGAGATGAAAAGATAAGAAATTTTTGATAAAAAAAAAGTTCATCAAAACAATGGTAAAATTTATTATAGAGCTTAAAAATTCGTAGGTGATAAATTAAGTAAAAATTGATTTTCTTTTCAAAACTTACCAATTAAAACAACACCAGATCGATCAGCATTGTTGACTAAAATTTTATAATAAATTTGAGGTACAGGAATTCGTCCAGCTGGCCAATCAAGGAAAATTTGTCTTCTAGCTCCAGCTGAATTCCATAGTCTTGTAATTCCATGAGTTCCAGTATAAACATCCAAATTTATATTTCTATCAGCTGCTAAACGTCTTGATGAAATTTCTACAGAAACCCAATTGAGTGAATTGAAAGTTTGCCACTGTTAAAGATGAAAGGAATATAAATTAATTTTGAAATTTGTGCCTTCCATTATAATCTAATACTAATTTAACATTAATTTTATCTATACCTGGGGGGACATACCTGGGGTGCTGTGTTTATAAACAAAAATGTCGCTTGTTGCTCGGTGGCAAGTATGAAATCAGTCATAGCCGCTATATGTCCACGAGCCATAAAAATATCACTTGGTTCAGGTTCAATGAATCTATCAGCAGCAGCTTGATCTTGAAGAATATCAGCAACAGTTCTTCTCTGTACATTTCTTACATAAAGATTGTCTACATTTCTGCCTGGGAAGAAATCAGACTGTTGAAAGCGAGGACGTTCAACATTTCTTTGATTTGCATCAGAAATTGGCGTGAAACGATAGAAAGTGTACCAATTTGTTTCTCTAACAAGATCATGACAAGATTGATAAACATGAAGCCAACGATTGCCAATTTGGAAACCGACATCAACAATTATTGCATTGTTAAAGCATCGAGTTGTTGTGCGACGGGTCTAGATAAAAAAATTATTTGAAAATTTAGAAGTTTTTTTTCGAGTTTTCTTTAGTTATGAAAAAATCTTCAAAATATTTTTTTCGTCAACAGAATATTTTTATTCCAAAGGTCCAAAATTGTAAACTTTTAAAAATTTTGAATTTTAGTCTTAAAAATTTCCTACAATAAAATACTTCAAAAATTTACTCACAGTAAATTGTGGCCAAGCTTGACATCTGAATTGATTGAAATTAAAGTTGGCATTATTGTATCTAAAAGTTTGTCCACTAACACAAGTTGCTGTTATTAAATTTGGTGCTCCAGCTATAAAAAATTTATTAATTTCAATTTATATAAATTAATAATAAAGCTATAAACTCACAAGGGCTACTCCAAGGTCCACTACACCACAATTCAATTGCTTGATTGGCAGTGAATTGCATTTGACCATTTCGATTGGCCGGATGAAAAAATTGACTTTGACCCGGTCGAATAAAGACAGGCTGTGGTGATGCTGTTTGTGTATGGATGTCAATTGTACAAGCATTTGCAGCTGTCACATTTTCATCAAAAATTTCCTCATATGGCATAAATTCTTGGCCATTTTCAATGTGAATATCTTGAGAATTCACTGAACAAAGCCATGTGGCAAAAAAAATGAGAAAAATTTTCAGAAACATCGCGATCAAGACTGAGTGAAAATTTAACGTTTGCTTCTGGTTTTATAGGAGTTTTTTGTAGGCGTGATTAAAAATGATTGAGTACTTTAAAAGATTTGATAAAAATTTTACTGATAAGACAAGAAAACTTTAAATTTTTGCTACTTTGGGGATAAATGATAGTCGCGTGATTGTAAAGAAACTGATAAAACTAAAAACATGTGATAAAGATGATGACTTGATAAATAGAAAAGAATCATTTGATAATTAATAAACAGATAAAAACAGATTTCTTTTAGAAATTTTGTTTTTTTTTTATCATCTAAAATTAACTATTTAAACAAAAATTTAAATACTTCAAAATTTTTTATTGATTAAAAAGAATTTTAAATATTTTTTGAACTTATCCAAAGTAAAAATAAAAATAATTTTAAATTTTTTTTAATAATACATAGAACACCCCAAAAACTTTAACCAAACGACTTGCCAATAAATTACAAATAATTTCAAAATATCAAAATTTTAATAACTTTCAACTGATCAAAATATAAATTTTCATTTAGCTTTTTTGAATCATCAATATTTTGATTTATCCAAGGTCAAATCTAAGCAATTGTGGATCATTAACTACCGGAACATTTTGTGATTGTTGAACATTCTCTGGCATTTGATCATCATTTTTTGTAATCATTGCTCGAGGTGGTGGAAACTGAAAAAAATGATGATGATCTTCAAGTTCTTCAGAATCTTCAAATTCATGAGATTTATTCTTTTTCTTTTTATGGTTTGATGGTTTCTTTCCTGTTTTTGCTGGTGGCTTTCTTGTTGTTTTCTTTGTCAGCAATTTAGGGGACTTTGACATAGTCATTGATGAAGTCATTGGCGTTGTAGGTGCCATTGTTGTTATAACAGGACTTGTAGTTGTTTTTGGTTCCATAATTGATGTCGTTGTGTTTGTAGTCGTTGGTTCTATTGTTGAAGTTGTTATCGGTTCCAATGTTGTTGTCGTTTCACTTGATGAAATTAATTCCGACATTGAAGACAACATTTCCATAGAATCTGATGAAGGTTGATCAGTGAAAAATGAACTATAGTAAGAATCACCACCTGCAATTGCTCCTTTCACTATAAACACAAAACTGCAAAGTACTTGAATTATTTTTGTTACTTTTTTCATTGTCAAAAGTTTTTTGATGTCAAGTTAAGTAAAGCAAGGGTATTTATAGAGTTTTTTATCGCACGTGTCAAAAGTCATAAACTAAAATCGTTAATTCTTTTCAGCAAGTGAAAGTTACCGTAAATCTTAAAGTCACGGTTTGAATGGATTAATTTGATGAGGCTTGCGGAAAATGAATCATTCACAATAAGGAAGAGTAAAATATTTTTTCTATTTTACATTAAATGAAGTTGAATTAGAAGAGAAGTTAGTCAAATTTCAAGTTGATTTATTGGATCGGTATTTTTTAATTTTATCGACCCTATCAAAAAAGTATCAAATTAATAAAAAACTATCAAAAATTCCATATAAATTTTGATATTTTTTGATACTTTGCATGAAGTAGCCTGAAAAATGGAATTTTTTAATGCCTACTTTATGAAAATCATCAAAATTTCCACCCCTTGAATTTAATCATAAAAAGTAATTAGGTTTTATGAAAAGAATTTTAATAAAACTTAAAAACAATAATTTTTTAATTATAATGGAGTAATTTTATAAAATTTTT
The DNA here is from genome assembly GCA_018290095.1 of Polypedilum vanderplanki. Lineage (NCBI taxonomy): Eukaryota > Metazoa > Arthropoda > Insecta > Diptera > Chironomidae > Polypedilum > Polypedilum vanderplanki. Next base: position 7,459,578 of record CM031382.1, read on the forward strand.
GATCTAAATATCAAAATTCTGCTCTTATGTAATTTTTTTATTTGAATATTTCAATACTTTTTTATTGCAAATTTTATTTTAAAATAAAAATACAAATCTGAATTTAAGAACATTTTAAAACACCAAATTTATCAAATAGTTTTGTTTTTTGTTTTATAAAAATTAAATCTAAATTTTGTTCACTAGGTTTTAAAGCTTTTGTTTCTGTAAATTTTTTTAATTTAATTTTTGTTTAAATATTAACACCATTAGCACTGCAAATTTTCTTTAATTTTTCCATCTTCTTCTTATGTGAAGCATAATGTTTCAATAAATGATCATTTCGTATAAAACCTTTACCGCATTGCTGGCAAACATGAGGTTTAACAGTTGTATGTAAAATTATATGCCTTTTTAAATCAGTCTTGAAATTGAAAGATTTTGTGCATTGCGAGCATTTGAAAGGTTTGTTGCCTTCATGTTTTTGTACATGCAAATCAAGTTGTTCCTGCAACTGAAATTTCTTTCCACATTTTGAGCACTTGAATGGTTTTAATCCAACTGGATGAGTTTGCTTATTATGTTGTGTGAAATAACAACGTTTAGCAAAAGTTTTATTGCAAGCAACACAATGGAATTCGCCATTTTCACTTGAACTGCTTGAAACAATTTGCTGTACAGGTGATGGAGTGCTAAATTGTGTCTCAAAATTTGCCAATGTTGATGGTTCAATTGCTGACAATTCTTTATCAAAAAATACAACTTCAGCTTCACTTAAATCAGTTATTGAACTTGTTGGAACTTCCACTTGATTTTGTACTTCTGTAAAATTTACTTGAAAAAGTTTTTCACCAGTTTTAACAATCAATGCATCTTGATTTGTTGCACGTTCTTGTAATTCACTTAAATTTATACATCCAGTAGATTTTACAGCATTTTTAACATGAGCTTTTGTCAAAACATGACGCTTCAGATGAGCTGACGAGGTAAAATCACGCTTGCAAACATCACAATTAAAAGTTTCATCATTCTGTTGTGGTTGTTGTTGAACTATTTGCATTTGAACATTTTGTTGTGCTTGAATAAAATTAGGATAACTTACAGCTGGTGGTGGTCGATGAATAAACGATTGTGGATGATAATTGACAGCTGGATATTGAGGAATAACATTGGAATATGCAAAATTATTATCCCACATTGGTTGAAATTGATGAGAATTAAAAAGTGGCGGATAAAATGGTGGTGGTGGTCGTTGATAATTATTTTGATCATCGTTATCAAATTTTTCGATTTTTGTATTGAAATTGTTGATTGAAGGAAGTTGCTGGTGATGAATTTCATTTGTTGATGTTGATGCTCGTGAAGTTAGATGATGAAAATGCGGCAATGGTTCTTGTGATGATTGCAGTTGATGATAGACTGGCGTGTAATTATAATTCATATAATTTTGATCCATGTCTTAACTACCTAATAAATTTTAATGTTTACAGGTTGAATTTTTTATCACTTCTGTTTTTTTTTCTTTCATTTATTCAGGATAAAATTTTTTTCTACTTCGAAAAGTTCTTTTGGAAAGAGATGAAAATAATTCAGGTAGAAAAAAGATTTTAAAATTGATCGAAGTAATAAAAATCATGATTTTAGCCTGAAAAAAAATCGTTAAAAAATTTATTGCCAAAAATTACATGAATATGTTGTAATTTGAATATTTTAATACTGTTAACTTTTAACTAAATGGTGAAAACCTTTAATATATTTAATCCAAAACTGTTAAAAATTTAACAACAAATAAAAAAAATTAGAATTCATATTTTGGTGCTTTTCATCAATTTTATTTATTTTTTTCAATTTAAATCTTTGATGTTTAAAAATAAATTAACTACAATTTCAAGAATCGTTTTGATATCATAATAGTGACTTTAAATCAATGACTGATTTGAAATAAAAAAAGATTTTGAATAGAATATTTTTTAGTAAAGTTGATCAAGTTAGAACATTTGCAGAAACTTAATAGATTGAAATTTCAAAGAAAATATTTTTTGTTTATTAATTTTTATAACTATTTTAAAATATCAAATTTTAAAAATTTGTGTTGTTTTGATGTTGTTTCACTAACAAAAAATATATTTATGTTGGACATTCTAGTAATGCAAGCTCATAATAAGATTTAAAAAAGCCGAAAAGCAATGTTTGATAGTTTTCTCAAAACCACTTGAAATGAATTTACGAAATTTTGGAAGCTTAATGTGCTTAATAAGAGCTTTTTAACGAGCTAACAACGATATTTCTACGATATATAATTTTTCTTCAATTGAAGGCAGCCCAACTGTCAAAAATTTTATGGGTAGCTCTGCTGCCTGCCTACTCTGATTTGAAATAACATTTAACATCTCATTCAACATGATTAAATTTCTTCTAAAAAATATTTAAATATTTTACCACAAAAAAACATCAAGTAAAAATTTTTAAGAAATCAATTTGAGATTTAATTTAAATTACTCGACAAATGGTTGAATAATTTTTTCCTCACGTCTCTTTCGATAATATCTCCAAGTACATTCAGTGCAAAATATCAAAAGTCCAGCCATAAATCCAAGAAGAAGAACCAAAAATGATCCTTGCATATCGTCAATTGTAACCACGTGATTTACCTTGAAATAAAAAAATTCAAAAACTTCATTTCTTATTTGATTATTTTTAAATTTAATTTAAAAAGGAAAACTAAACAATGCTCATTGAATAAAAGTTTTAAATATTTTAAACTTCAATTGAGAATTTTTAGAAAATTTCTTTTTCATTAAAATTGAGAATGAAAAATAAGTTTAAATATAAATTAAAAATTTATCAATTTTAAAACTTCAATATTTTAAAAACTTACAACTTCAATTAAATTTGACTGTTTCGAGCATCGATCTTTTTTAGGTAAATATTCCTTAATCCATCTTTGAATTAATCCCATTTGATGAAGTCTTGTAAGTTCAACATTAAACAATTCCAAATAAGGTGAATTGTAAGGCAAAATTATTGCAATTTGTTCTTCCATGAATTCATCACTGCTTAATGCAAAATCACAAGTTTCAGTTTTTAAATATTCACGTCTCATGATGTACAGTAAATTTGATTTCCAATCGATATAAACATGTTTCCCTTGTCGAACTAAATCAATAATTTCTGGATTTTCATCAGAATGAAATTTTGCTCCTTTGTATAAAGTTTCATATTTGGGAATGTCATTTGAGTCACGAATATAATCTTCAAAATATGTTCCACTTCGCATGCCCCATGACATTGCTGATTGTCTCACTAATTCGCCAACTGTTTTTACTTGAACATCAACTCTAGGAAATGTAAGAAAAGCAACAAGATTTCCACAATATGTTGTGACTAAAACTAAAAATAGAAATTAAATAAAAATGAAGAAAATTTATAAGAATGAAATAATTTACCAATAACAATCAACCACCAGGTGCCAATAATTAAACGACCTGAATCAGCTTGTGGCAAGTAAAGACCTCCTTGTTGTAAAAGTGCTCCATAAATGTACCTAAAATTTATTTATATCAAACATAATTGCGTAATTTTTTGTTTAACCATAAAAATATTTTAAGATATACTTTTATAAAATTATTTTTCTAACGACTTTTTGGTATTTAAAATGAAATTTTTCTTTTTATATTTAAAGATCACAAAATTTTCTTACCAAAAACAATTACTGAATTTAAATAATCCTTTTTTTGTGCATTGGTTATGAAATTCATAATATGGACTGATGCGATTGACAAGACATAAAATTGGTGGCAGAATTACGATCATCAATGCAAGACAAAGCCAAGTCTGAAATAAAAAAATAATTATAAATTGTAGGAAAATTAAGCGATTTTTATAACCAAAATTTCTACAATTCTTGCTAATTTTTTTAAAAAAATTTTTGATCGTAAACAATCTTGGAATTTTACTTACACCATGAGTATAAGGAGCAGTAAATAAATAAATCCTGCTGAGTTCTTTAGGCTTAGCAACAATAAAACTGTAAGGTTGAATACTTATTGGAATAGAAAAATTCAGAAAATTTTTATAACGATCATTAACAGTTGAAGCAACAGCAGCCAAAAGAATTTTATTTTCATTTAACATGCTGGCAACTTCTGTTGGTAAATCTGTGGTTAAAAGTCGAATTTCTTTTGTCATCTAAAATTAAAATTTTTAAAAAATATTTTGGCTTTTTCAATTTTGAAAAATTTTACAGTCAAATTTGTTGTTTCGTCAGTTGTATTTAAATCAGTTGAAGTTGAAGTTGTGTGAAGAACAAAAGTAAAATTTAATTTTTTTGAAATTTCATTTAATATATCAATTACAACACCTAAAATTAGAGAAAATTATAGATTTTAATAATAAAAATATTTCAAAGTTTTACCATGTGCTTCACTAACAATATCTGTTCCATTAGTTTTAATATATTGCCATGGTGGATTCTGAAAATTCTTTCAAATTATTTTTTCGTAAAATTTAAATTTCTAAAAACTCACATGGTAAGTAATAATATGAAAAACTTTCTTCCTAAAACCATGACTAATATGCGGAAATAAAACATCATTCATTAATAATCCTTCAAATGGTCGCCACATTCCGGCATTAATTAAAGCATAATCAACATTTGAATCAATTTGAAGTTTTTTCTCAGCAACTGATTGACTTGTAAAAGTTGAAGCTTGATAACGTGATCCCCAAATATCAGCTGTTTCTATTTTCCACATAGTGCAATTACTACAACTTGATGTCTTTCGAAGATGTTCAAGAATAAAATTTAAAATGCTACCACGACGTTCTACTTTTGATGGTCGAATTATTTCCCATTCCTAGAAATTTTATAAATTTTTGACATTCGGTTAACCAAAAATGAAAATTTTCTAACTTACTTCATCAGAAATTTGTCCATAAACAGCAAGTTCTTCACGAATAGCTTGTGATAATCCAAGAGTGAAAGCTCTTAGAATTTCATTCGAATGACATTTGATTCCAGACACACATTCACCATTATCGCTTGTATAATTATAAATAAATGCGATATTATTTCCTTCTTCAAGTAATGACAAAACTGTTGACATGTTGCCTGATTTATAATTAGTATCAGAAACAACATAAAACCATTGTGAAAAAGTATTGACCATTTTTAAATCTCTTGCAATTTCCATAATTGTCTGCATTAATTCAGTTGTTACAAGAACCATATAATTTGTGCCAATAAATCGCGATGGAAGTGATGTCAAAATATTTCTTATATGTTTTCTTCTATTCCAATCGAGTGAAGTTTCACGAATTTTATAAACTGAAACTGACAATGGTTGAACTTGATTTGAATCATCTGGAAAATTTCTTGAAAGTGCAATAACACATCGACTGATCATATCACGGTCAAAAGTGTTGTCATAAAGTAAAACTGCTGATTTCCAATCAAATGAATGACGTGCTTTTGTATCGAGAATCAATTGTGGAAGTTCTTCACCTGGAGTCATTATTGGGATCTAAATTAAAAAAATTACAATTGAAATTGCAGAGAAATTGAATTAATTTTTTTCAGTCTCACCATCAATCCTTCGTCATAAGGTAATCTAGGACAATCTGGATCAGTGATGGCCATTAATAATAAATTTTCACCTCTACTGTCTCTATAAATTTCCCAAGTATTTTCACAATTTGTTATACTGAATACAGCAGTAAAATCCTTTCTTAAATTGATTTTTGTCCAAGCATAGTAGAAAACAACTAGACCACCATTTTTTAAGTCCTCACGCAATACACGCTCGATTATGACCTTGATCTCTTTTAGAACGTCTTCATATTGAACATCGAGATATTCACGATCAATAATTATAGCAATTGATGCATTTTGTGTTATGAGTGAGGGAAAGTCATCGCACTTTGAGAATTTTATGTCACTTATAAACACTAAAAGCACTGCACATAATACTGGAAGCTTCAATAGCTTCATTTTTCCTTTTTTTCTTTATTCACTGCACTGATTTAATTCACACTTAGAACTGACAGAAATATGAGTTATGTCTGAGCTTTTATAGTTGAAAATTTTTTAAAAATAACTCACAGGTGTAGAATTGATAAATGTTTGATTATTAAAGTCATTTATTGATTTGATCTTTATTATTATTTTGTAGCAAATAAAGGAACTTGAAAAAACTATCGATTTAATGAAAAGGAAATTGCATGAAAGAATTAAAATTTAAAAAGTATTATGAAATATCGGTCAGATTAAAAAGAAAAGAAATGCAACAAGTCTGAAATTGATGAAGAAAGATTTGTGAAATAATTTTGAAATTTCATGTTTTTTATTAAAGGAAGAACAGAAAATGTAAATGCATGTACTCAAAATATCAAAAGGTCTTTAAAATTTTCTTATTGTTAAATTTCCCTTCACTTCTCTTTGGTGTTTTTGAAAGTTTCGTTTATAAAATTATTTAGAAATCATTAGATTTATTTTAAATAAAAGATTTTATATAAATTACTACTCTAATGTATGAGTAATATTAATTTCTTGTTAACTCTTCAACATTTTATATGCAACTGCAATTTTTTCCTATAAACTTTTACTTTCAATTTTCATTCATGAATTTTTAAAAAATATTTGACAGAAAATCGAAAGCTTTCCTTCAATATTTAATTTTTTGTGTCTGTCTAGGGAAATTGTGCCATTGAACTTATTCAACAATCTCAAATTATATGTTTTGAAAAATTGTTTGATTGCCTATTTATTTTGTGTTATTTAAAATTAAATTTTTGGTACAATTTGAAAACAAAATTTTATGGAATTTTAAATTTTTTATATCACCATTTGGTAAATTTTTGTGTGCTTAAATTAGGATTTAAAAGTAAACAAATAGTTGCCAAAACTAAAAATATGTAAAATATATGCAGGTTTTTAATTGAAGCAGTCAGGCTGCCTTCTAGCTTTGGCTGAAATGCATTGGAACTACTGTGAAATTTTCAAAATTTTGTTTAATTCAAAGCTCAATTGATTAAAAATTATCAAGATTTCAATAATGCTTTTCATGTCTTTTTTTGCGTTTTTTTAAATTTTGAGCTACGTGAATACCCCTGGAAATTTTTTTGCACTAATTTGTTCTTTTATTTTGATGCACAAAATAATTTTATTCTTTTGTGACTGTAAAATTTTTCTCCAACTTTTCTACTTATTAAAAAAGTCGAAATGTTTTAAATTTAATTCTTTATTTTCAAAAATTTTCAATCAATAACAATTTTAAAAATACTTTTGAAATTTTATTTTCTTGCTTCATCATAATGCTCAATAAACCAATCAACAGAAGTTTTCATAGCAACATCAAAATCAGTAAATTTGAAATCAGGCAAAAGTCCTCTCAATTTCTTATTTGATGCAGTTTTTTTGTACTGCCCATCAGCTTTTGTTGTGTCAAAAACAATTTTTCCTTTAAAATTAAAAGCTTTTGCAATTGATTCAGCTAATTTTGCAATTGACACTTCAGCACTTTCATCAACTGATAAAATTATCGGCTCAACTGAGTCATAATTTCTTAGCACCCAAATGAACAACTTTGCAAGATCAAGTGAATAAATAAATTGTCTCAAAGGTTTTCCACTTCCATAAACAATAAATTCTTTTTCTTCTTGAGGTATTTCTGGATTATCAATATTGATAAGTTTGTGAAGACGATGAATCATGCCTGGAATTACATGAGAAACTCCTTCTTTATAATTATCATGTGGACCGAAAACATTGCATGGAATCACTGAAGTAAAGTTGCAGTTGTGTTTTTGGTTATATGCCCTGAAATTAATGAAAATATTTGTATAGAAAAATTCTTTAAAATTTTTATAAATTTTGAGATTATTTTTCAATTGCATAAAACAAAAAAGTCTAGACTCTAGAGTTGCAATTTCTAAACTCTAACATTTTCTAGATACTTGTAAATGTTTCTAAATTTTCTACTTTTATATTTAATTCTCGCTTTTATTCTTTTTCTACTTACTTATTTAAAACATCAATCATTCTTTTAGCATAGCTGTAGCCGAAATTTGAATCATGTGGTGGACCATTATGAACCTTGAATATATTTTAAAATTGTTTTAAATTAATTAAGAATTAAAAGGAATTGTTAAGATTTTATTTATAGTAAAATATTAGAAAGAAAAGACAAAAATAGATCAATATTTGTTAAAAGCAATTTTGATTTTGTTAATTTAAAATTTAAATCTATAAAGCTTTTACTTAAAAACTCAAAACCGCAATTTTTAAACCAAACTTTTGAAATGATCTAACTTACCATAGTCTCATCAATAGGATATTCAGTCTTATCAGGAAAAATACAAGTTGATAAACACGAAACAACTTTTTGAACTCCAAATTCATGTGATAATTTTAAAATGTTGTCATTCATTGTCATATTAGAACGAAAGAATCCAAGATTGTCATTCATATTGTGAAACAATCCACCAACCATTGCTGCTAAATGAATTACATGAGTTGGCTTGTGTTTCTCAAAAAGTTGCTTTGTTGACTCGTAATTGCTTGAAAAATAATTTTTTAAATAAAATCAGATAATAAAAATTTTAAATTTGAAAAGTTATGAAAATTTAAGTTTAAGGTAAAATGATATTATACACAAGAGCCCTGGCATAAATTTTAAATTTACGAGGCATGAAAAAATTCTTTTTATTATAACTTTAAAAACTAGAGTAAAATTTTTCAATAATTTCTAGACAAATTTTGAAGGTATTTCTTAAAATGAATCTAGCAACTTCATTCTAACAATTGCTTTCATTAATCAAATTTAAGCATAATTAAAACTGAATTTTCAAGAGTAAAAATTTACAACAAAAAAACTTATTTTTACAGAATTTAAAAATTCTCACCACAAATCAGCATCTTTGGAGCTGCAAAATATCCAGACTTCATCTGCTGGTGATTCTTCATTGATAACATTTTTAATTGCACTACCAACAAGACCTGAACCACCTGTAACTAAAACTTTTTTTGACATTTTTATTTTTTTAACTATTTACTTCGTCAACGTAAACAAAACAGTGAATTTTGACAGTGTAAGAAAAATTTAGAAAAAAATTCATTTTTTTACTACAATTTTGAAACAAAAAAAGTTTTTTTTATAATTTTTTTCAAAATGTTTAATAACAAACCAATGTGAGTAAAAATTTTAAAAATAATTAATAATTTTAATTTTAAATCTAAATAACGGAAGATAAAAATTTAAAAAATTCCTTCCAAGCTTCCAACATGTTTACCTTGTAGCTTCGACAATTTCTTATTATTTTCTCTCCGCTTATCATCATAAAATTTACATCTTCACGTAATTTTGACAAATCAGTTCTTTTCTGTCTCTCGAGCAATCAAATCATGGATTTTCTTGGTTATGCATATTCAGCACTTGTCGCATCAGGTGGAATTATGGGCTATATGAAAGCTCAATCAATTCCATCATTGGCAGCCGGTTTAACTTTCGGTGCGCTACTTGCTGGTGGAGCTTATTTAAATTCTGCTGATGTTCCCAGACCAACATTCCAATTTTTGACAGCTACAGCTTTGGGATCACTCATGGGTTATAGGTTAGTATACAAATAATTTTTGCTGAATAATTTTTGTGAAAATTAAATGAACTTTGATATTTTCTTTACTAGATTCTACAATTCAGGAAAATTTATGCCTGCTGGTGTTGTTTTCGTTGCCTCTCTTGCTGTTGTCATTCGAGATCTTGTTGTATTTCGTCAATATTTGCCAGTTATTGGTGACAAATAAATGATAAAATAAAAAATTCTGAGTTTGAAAAGAAAATAAATAAAGAAATATTTTTATTTTTTATCATAAAATAAACAAAAGAAATTTTTATTTGTTATTGTTTGTAAACATGAAAATAAATTTGATAAATTTTTGAATAAAATAACAATTTTGATGAATGATTTTTGAAATGAATTTTAATGAAAGCATAACTACAGCAGCATCTAATTAACTTTACTAAAAGTAACTTACAGCTATATGCACTCATTTATTCCCAGTAATTTCTTACTTTAATAAATTTTTTATACCAAAAACTTCTTTTTGTTACTGTTTTAAAAACAGTGTTTTTAAATGAATCGACCAGAAGTAATTTAAAAAGTTGACATAACTTCTGCCTATAAATACGCATCTGTAAAATTTATGATGAATTCAAGCATCAACAAACAAACAGCCAGTTTGAAACGATAAATAAATAGTAATAGTTCTGTTATAGAATTTGACTGTAATAAACAGCCATTTCTGCTACTGGACAAAATTTGTAATCCAGGTTTTCTCCAATTCCTCTTAAACTATTAGATTTATATAAAATTTTTAATAAATTACGAAATTCGAAAGTATATCAAATTTAAAATATTAATCGAAACAAATTAAAAATTTTAAATAATTTTAAAGTTTAAAATCTAAACACATTTTAAATTCAATAATTGGACTTTTGTAGTGTCATGAACAATCCAATTATGACAAACATTCAATATTGTATCAATGTCGTAAAATTCTTCCTGATTATTGTCATAATGTCCATATCGTAAAAATGAAGGATTAATCATAAATTTTACATATGTTGTTAACGATTTTCCATCATTAAAAAATCCAATTTTTTCAGTTGTAAATTTTTAATTTGGATGGTGATACCATTTTAAAAGGATATTTTTATATAACATCAAACATTCGTTAAAATTTAAAAGTATTTTTATGCTCCAAATTCAAAATAAAACATTAACTTTTTCCTTCCAGTCAACAAATACTAACAAAAATTTATCTCAGCTGTTACCTGATAACACAAGAATTTTATTTCTCTCTCACTAATACATTCAGCTTAAACTTCATAGTAAACATTAATAAAAAAGTTTCACTTCGTTCATTCCACATTTCCAGCCGCGACCTTTCACAGTTTTTTTCCATTTCGAGTGCATTTGCCAGTCGATTATGAGCATTGAAGCGAATCAGCCAAATAAAAAAGTAACAATGTCAGTTTTGGATCAATTGAAAGAAGTCACAACAATTGTTGCTGATACTGGTGATTTTGAAGGTAAGAAAATTTCTAAAATTTAATAGTTAAGTACTGAACATAACCTTAATTAAAAGTTTTTGATTATTATGAAGATTTTGAAAGTTGAATTATGATAAATTTATGATAGATATAAAGTTTATTTGGTCTAATGAGTGAAATTGGAGTTAGAAAGTTTATATTTATAAAATTAAAGAAAATTATGAAATATATAATTTTTTCCGGTTCTTCTTTTTCTTATTATTGTTTACAAAACACTCACACAGATATAAAAAATCTGTTGCGACTTTCTACATTTGCAAATTTAAATTTTGAGTATTTTTGGTGTTTTTAAAAAGATTTATTTTAATTAACAACATTTTGTCAAAATGATTTTTATTTTATTATAGTGAATATTAAGATATTTTAAATTTAATAAAATTCAATCAAAATAATGAAAATTCTATCAAATTTTTAAAAATACAAATCGGAAAAATTTTCATTTTTTTAAAATTTATTTGTATTTTGATAATAAAAATTGTTTTCCCTTGTTAAACGCAGTATAAAAGAAAACTTAACGTCACTTATAGCGGCACCTCACCTCACCTCATTTTTGTTTCTTTTAAAAATGATAAGAAGATAGAAAAAGCAATCGAATGATTATTCAGCAATAATAAAAAATTCACTATTTTCTCTCTTCTTTGATTAGTTTTGAATTGTCATTGAAATTTGATTTCTTTGAGATTAGAAATGAAATGATAGAAAAATATGAAAATTTATAATAAAATATAAATGAAAATTTTTATGATATTATGTCTAAAAATGTTTGATATTGAATTTTTTTGCTTTTAAAAAAAATTGAAAATATTTTGTTCACATTAAGTCATGTAAATATTTTATAATTTTATTTTAGCAATCAAAGAGTTTAAACCAACAGACGCAACAACCAACCCTTCGCTTATATTATCTGCAGCAAAAATTGAAAAATACTCAAAAGTCATCGATCAAGCTGTTGACTATGCTCTTGAAAATGCAAGGTCAGTAACTTTCACAAAAAAATATTGTTTTCACGTGACACTATTTATGTTGTAGCAAAAAATAGTTTGAGATTTTTCTTAAATATTTAAAAAATTAAACCTAGATGCAAATTTGATAAGCCTATTATAAAATCTTATGGTTAACAAGTATTTGCAAAGAAACAATTTTTATTTTCAAAACAATTTTTAAAGTTTATTATTTTCATATTTAAAGGACATAAAATTTTTTTAAAAGTCACAAATTACACACATTCATTACTTTCAATTTTTCATGTCTATTTTACATAATTAAAAAAATCCTTTCAAAAGTTCAATTCCATTTTTCAACCTTTAAACATTCTAAAAGTCAATTTGAATCATAAAGCATTTAGATTCAATAACAAAATAAGATCTCAAGTTCAAGTTACCTCAAAGTTCAATTTTTAAATATTTCTTTTTATCTTCACTAACACACAAAAATTGTTTGTCATAAGAAAAGAGAGAAAAAAAATCTGAGAGAGAAAACGTTTTAAATTCCAATGAATAACAAGTGCAATGGCAATGACCTGTTAAGCCGGTTCCAATAAGACACTTTTTTCCCTTTCATTTATGGTGTTGAAAGGAAATTTTTAACTACAGTTTTATTATATAATAAAATTTATTTAAAATTTTTTACAAATTTTGGAAAGTTTTTGAAATAATTTTAAACTTTTAACTGAATTTTCAAATTTCATCCACAATTTTAAGCACAATTGAAGAACAAGTAGCAGAAGCAGCTGATCAACTCTTTGTTCTCTTTGGTCATGAAATTCTCAAGGTGATTCCCGGTCGCGTTTCAACTGAAGTTGATGCACGTCTCTCATTTGATCGCGATGCAAGCATTAAAAAGGCAATAAAATTTATTGAAGCTTATGAAGCACTTGGAATTAAAAAAGATCGAATTTTGATCAAACTTGCATCAACATGGGAAGGAATTGAAGCTGCAAGAATTCTTGAAAGTGAACATGGAATTCACTGTAATCTCACATTGTTGTTTAGTTTTGCACAAGCTGTTGCATGTGCTGAGGCCAAAGTTACATTGATCTCACCATTTGTTGGAAGAATTTTGGATTGGTATAAGAAAAATGTGAGTTTTTTTGATTTATTTAATTTTGGGATTTTAAAAATTTGAATTTAAAAAAAACGTTAAATATTAATTTATTAAAAAAATTTTAAACAAATTTAAGTAATTTTTATAATTTTGTAAAAATTCATTAAATTAATTTTTTAAATATTTTTAGAACCCTTCAGTAACTTATGCTGGACCAACTGACCCAGGTGTCATTTCAGTCACAAACATTTACAATTACTACAAGAAATTCGATTACAAAACTACCGTCATGGGTGCTTCATTCCGCAATGTTGGTGAAATCAGAGAACTTGCTGGTTGTGATTTGCTCACAATTAGTCCAGCATTGTTAAAAGAACTTGATTCTTCCAATGAGAAAATATCCATCAAACTTACACCAGAAAGTGCAAAAGATTCAAAACTTGCTCGTATTTCAATGAATGAACAAGTTTTCCGTTGGATGTTAAATGAAGATCAAATGGCAACAGAGAAATTGAGTGAAGGAATCAGAAATTTTGCTGCTGATTCAGTCAAATTGGAAAATTTGTTGAGAGAAAAAATTGAAGCAAGAAAGTAAAACAAAATTCTCAAAATCATTAAGTTTTTTCATGGTTTAAAATTTTTTTATTGTTTAAATTTTTTATATTCATCAATTGGTAATAAAAACATTCCTTTTATGAAATTGGTCACTGCAAACTTTTTTTGTTTGAATTTTTCATTAAACTATTAAACTTCAAGCAATTTCACTTACTTTTCTATCATATGATTTGTCCAACTGATTTATTTTAAACTCTGTCAAATTTATGTATTAAAAATTTCAGAATTATTGTGCTTAAAAATTTGGTCAATATTTTGAAATTTTTCTCAAATTATCCGCAGATCTTCGAGAGTTTTTCAAGAAATTCTCTTTTGACTGACTTTAAATTCAATCGCTAAATTTCATTCATTATAGGACTAAACATAGTTGTTAAGTTCAACTTTGATTATTTTCTTCTTTCAAAATTATTAGATAAGTTCTTAATAATATGCTATGTTCTGCTATATTCTATTGTTTTCTTCTTCTACAGTTTTTAAAAAAAACATCCAGAACTATCAAAAAATGCCTTGAAATAAACTTTTTTTATTTGCATACAAATACAAAATCAATATGATATGTAGAAAATAAGTATTCAGAAAAAAATGAATAAATTTCATACAATAAAACACTTAAAAAAATAAAATTTTTAAAACTACTAAACCTAAATTTTATTTTAAATTCCAGGAGTAATTTCTACTGATTAAAATTGATTTTCAGCAAACATTACAAAAATTTAAAATTCATCATGTTCTACATTCATACTACATATTTTTTTCTGCGCGTGCACAAACTGATTAAATATTACAAAAAAAAATTGATAAAAATACTCTTATTTAAATTCATTCATGCTTCAAATATTCCTTACTGCTAGTGTGAATGGAATTTCTTATCTCATTTATTTTCTTTGCTTGTTTAAGTCAAGATCTGCAAGTGTTTGTTGAGAAAGTAATGATTAAAATTTATTTTTTTAGTTCAAGTAAATATTTACATTTTTTGGATGTATTTCATGGTTTTTAAGTGTTTTTTTGGAGGCTTGGTTTGTGGAAAATTTTAAAGTGAAAATATTATGGATCAAGAAGATTAGATTGGTTTATATTTTTCAATTTCTTAATATGATTGTTGATTTTTAAAGATTTTAAACTCAATCCTTAAAAGTAGAATTTTTTATTAAAATTTCAAGGTATCAATTAAATTTGAAGGATTTAAATACTAACTTTATGCCTAAATCTTTCTAAATTCGATATTAATGCATTAAAATTTAAAATTTCACTGTAAAATTCTGAAGATTAACAGAAATTTTATTTTTATTGAACTTACAATCAAAAAGAGCTCTCATATGTTGGTAAACAATTTCTTTATTTTGTTTTGTTTTATATGGACTATTTTGATAACAAGCAAAACAAAACAAAACACTACTTGACCTAAACATCTGTTAGTCCATATAAAATTAAATTTTCCTACACAAAACCAATCAATTTGCAATAATTCAAAATAACCATTCAGAATTTTATTAGAAAATTATATTTTTTGACCTCTAAAAGAATTCTTCACACTACTTAAAAATATGACTCACAAATAAAGTCAAGAATATGGAAATTCAAACAATAAAAGACCACCAAACAGCAAATTATTTCTTCTTTTATTCACATGCTAGCAAATATTAAAAAATTAACACAAACTACGTCAATAAAGCAAACAAAATTAGTAAAACTAAATAAAGCAACTGAGATGCTCAATTACACAAAAACAAAAGAAAAAAAAAGTTATTTACTTTCCAGCCTCTCTCAATTTTGTTCTTTTTCTATTCTCACAATTCCTTAAATGATAATAAATTTCTCATACATACAACCAGTATGCCTTCGACTCTCAAAGCAAACGGACTGCTGCCGCTCATCATAGCTTTCTCATTCTCCCTTCTTCACGAGCTCATTCATACCTGTGCAAGCGAAACACTTCTGACGACAATCAAACGATGAAATGTGTGAGACAAAAATCAATAAATTTTCATCTCGCTACGATATTGTTTTTGTGTGCACTCACTAATAAACTTTGTGATGGATTTTTGACAGGTGAGGTAGAAGATTGTATGTTTTTATATATTTTAAGATGTTTATATTGAGTTCAAGGGAATTTTTTTAAAACAAATATTCCAATGAGTGAATAAATAATTAATTTTTTATGATGTGCGAACAAAAAAAGTTTGTGAGATAAAAAAATTGTTCTGTAGTGAAGTTTCATGGTGATTATTGAATTTTTTGTGACTAATTCTGGGAAGAAAAAGATTTTGCATTTTGTTTTAGAACAAGTTTATTATTTTATTAAGCTAATTGAATTAAAACCAATCATATTTGATTACTAGACAGTGTTCTTAGATTCAACGCGGATTTTGAGGTTTTTCCTTAAAAATTATCGAATGTCTGGTGATGATTCAATAAAAATAGAGTTGTAAAATGTTAATTACTTGCGATAATCTTTCAAATCTGAATAAAATAATTGTTCAATTGTTATTTTGACATCTAATAAATCTGAAAGACCTTCAAACTTTAAAATAGGTATGAATTTTAAAAGAAATCTGAAAATCATGCAAAATTAGTTAAATTTAAACAAAAAAGACCACACGAAATCAAAATTGTCTATTTAGCATTCTCCAAGAATACCAAAAGACTTTTTTGTTAAAATGCACGTACTTTAAGAAAAATGTAAATAAATAGAAAAAAAACTAAACAAAAAATGTTCGAGCTATAATTTCCCATTGACCAAAATTCCATATTTGTCTTAGTTTTCCTACTTATTTCTTTCAATTTTATTTTTAGACAATTTCTACAGTCGACCATCACTTTATCTAACAGTTAATCCAAAAAATCATCAAATTGACATCAATTGGTTTAATTTACCAGATACAAAAATTCTTCAATCAACAATTCTTATCACCACCGATTCAACTAACCCACTGACTAATAATTATGAAAATGTCGTCTATGAATTCATCGTTGATCGAGCTGATGGACGTCAAGCAACAAATCTTACAAAAAATTTTACCAATACTTTTGACATCAACACAAGATGTTATGATTTTTGGATTTTTTTCATTCAAAATGATCAAATGAAAGTTCAAAATTGTTTTCAACTTCATCCAACATGGATGAATGATATGAAAAATATTTTGATCAATAGAAAAGTTCGTGATTTATTTTTGCCTGGTACTCATGATTCTGCATCATATAAACGTGGTTTTGATCCAACTTATATGGACAATTTGATTACAAAATATTCATTAACACAAGATGATGACATAAAATCACAACTTTATCATGGCATTCGTTATCTTGATTTGCGTATTGGTTATTATCGATCAAATGATGAAAAATTTTGGGCAAATCATGGCATTACTCGAATTCAACCACTTTCTGATGTTCTTAAACAAGTCAAAGATTTTGTTGATGCCACAAATGAAATTGTCATTTTAGATTTTCAAGAATTTCCAGTTGGATTTAGAAATAGTTTTGAAACTCATCAACAACTTGTCATGTATCTTTTTCAAGAGCTTTCAAATTATGCAGTTGATCCTGCAATAGGTTGGGATGTGACACTTGGTGACATTTGGTATAGAGGAAATAGAATTATTGTAGCTTATGATTATCATAGCATTGTCCAAGAACACAGCACTTTTCTATTTCCATCAGTTCGACAACGTTGGGGAAAAGTTAAAGAAGGTTTCGCAAGCTTAGAAAAATTTCTAAAAGAATCACGTGAAAATATGAGCCGTGAATCGCAATTTTTCTCTAGACCTTATGCTGAAATGGCTGAACTGACACCAGAAGCAATTGATGTCATTACAAATCGTTATGGTGGACTTAGAAAAATGGCTGATTCTGTTAATTGGCATGTGACAAGAATGTATCATGGTGAGTTTGGAAGACGAGCAAATATTGTCGCTGTTGATTTTTATTTAGCTACAAATATTATTGAAATTGCAATTGAATGGAATAAAAGGAAATTTGATAATGGAGAAAATTATGGAAATATTGAATGATATAAAAGAGAAAAATGTTAAAATTATTTTTTTAATTTATAGAAATTAAATTTTTGTGTCAAAAATGTTGAATCATAGTGAAGTTTAAAATGTTTGTATTTTCTTGATGTTTAAAAATTTTAAATTTTTTTTGATTATTGTGGACTGTAAGTTTGTAATTGATAGTTTTTTTATAAAATTCACAATCCTTCAAAATTTATGCATTATTTTACGAAAAAAATTAGGTCATGTTTCAAAAAAAAATTTAAATCTTATATAGAAGCTAATATTTTAAAGATTGATGTTTTTTGTTTTATTAATTTCTCCTTATCGCAGAAGTGATTAATTTTTAAAAAAATATAGGAAGAGAAAAATTGCTAAGAATAAATAAAAATGTTGATAATATTGCTTGTGAAATGTAGATTATTGCTCTCTAGATGCAATATGAAATGACACTTTTACTTCTTTATGTGTGTAAATAGAAGAAAAAAAAAAACAGAGTACAATTGAATTTTTATTAAAATTATTTTAAGTTATTTTTTTATGTACATATTTTAAAAATAACACTCATAGAAAAAATCTAAAATAAAATTCTAGATTTCTATGTAAAAATCTAAAATTATATTTTTGTTTTTTACTCTAGAATTATATTTTTAAATTTAAAAAAAAAAATTCTCAAGTTTTTAGAATATAATTCTAGATTTTAAAATATAATTCTAGAATAAAAAACAAGAATAAAATTTTAGATTNCATTAACACAAGATGATGACATAAAATCACAACTTTATCATGGCATTCGTTATCTTGATTTGCGTATTGGTTATTATCGATCAAATGATGAAAAATTCTGGGCAAATCATGGCATTACTCGAACACACGTTTCTGATGTTTCCTTAAGACACAGTCCAAAAGCATTGTTTGCTTGAAATGGCCAACAAATGCAAACGATGCTCGTTCCCACACTCTTTAAGATTTTTCTACAAGAAATTGGTCCACCGTTCTTGGATTTTAGAAAATAAGTTTGTTTGAAAACTCCACACACAACTGTTGTCATGTATAAAAATCTCTGTTTCAAAGAGGCTTTCAACATTATGCAGTTTGAAAACTCCTGCAATAGTGTGGAGATGTGACAACTTGGTGAACAATTTGTATAAGAGGAAAATGAGAAAATTATTGTTAAAGGCTTATATGATAGTCATAGCATTGTCCAGAACACAGCTTAACGTGTTTCGTATTTTCTCAATCGATTCTGGACCGACAGAACGTTGGAGGACAAAGTTTAAAGAGGTGTTCGTCAAATGCTTAGATAAGAATTCTAAACAAGAGATCAACGTGAAAAAATAGTGAGCTCGTGATTAATGCCGCACATTTCTTCCTCTACACGCGTTATTAGCTGCGTAAATTGTGTCTGATACCATCGGGACACGTCACAGCAACTATAGTCTCGATTGTCATTACAAATATCGTGCTATGGGTGGACTTAGAAAATGGCGTGATTATCCTGTTAAATTTGCACTTCGCACAAAGAGCATGGTATATCCATAGGTAGATATCTGGAAGACGAGAAATAATATTTGTCGCTGTATTGGAACTTTTTCGATCCTAAGCTAACAATTATTATGAAAACTTGCAATGGAATGGAATAGAAGAGGAATATTTGATAATGGAGGAAGAAATTAATCGCAAATTGATATGAAATGGATTCATAAAAGATGAAACAATCGTTAAAAATTAGTTTATTTTAACTTCTATAGATTAAAATTTTTGTCTTGCTGCTCAACAGAGGTCCTGGAAAAATCTCAGTGAAGTTTACAAAATGTTATTGTAATTTCTGCTTGACTGTTTACAAATTCTTCAAATTTTTTTGAATCTCATTGTGGCACTGTAAATTCTGTAATTGATAGTTTTTCTCTCAATAAAAATCTTCACAAAACCTTCCGAAAAAATGTACTGCATTACCTTTAGCGAAAAAAATTCATGGCTTCAATGTGTTCCAAAAAAAACAATTAAATCCAAAAAATATGACCTAGAAAGCTCAAATATCTTATAGATTGAAGAATTTTTTGTGGTTAACTAATTTCCTCCTTAAATCGGAACAAGAAGGTGATTGAATCTTTTAAATAGATATACGGAAGAGAAAAAAATCTTGCTAATAATCAAATACAATAAATGTTGAGTAATATGCTTTGTGAAAATGTACTAGACATGTAGATTATTGCTCTCTAGATGCAATATGAAATGACACTTTTACTCCTTTATGTGTGTAAATAGAAGAAAAAAAAAACAGAGTACAATTGAATTTTTATTAAAATTATTTTAAGTTATCTTTTTATGTACATATTTAAAAAATAAGAAGTTTTTTATGGTTTTTTGGTGTAAATAAAAAAATCTAAAAAAAATCAAGAAATGCTTAAAATTTCTATTAAACTTTTTCAGTCTTATATTAATAAGGTATTGATAAAATTCAAGTTATGAAAACTATTTATAGAGATTTAGGCGATTTTTAACGGTTTCTTTGCCAAATCGCCTTTATTTCCATAATTTGATATAGTCAGCAATAAAATCAGAAATTTTAGGAAGTAAACAATAAAATATTTTTTTAAATTTTATTTTTCTGATAAGTACACGGAGAAAATATTTTTTAACTGGCATCAATTTTTTTAGTTTTGTCCCTATAAAGTCAAATTTATTAGCCTTAAAAACAGAAATTTTTAAACTATTATAACTTTTTTATGACAGTTTTAAAACTTTTATAACATTAAAAATTTTTCCTATAACTGTCATAAAAAAATTATAACAGTTTTAAAATTTCTGTTTTTAAGGCTAATAAATTTAACTTTATAGGAACAAATCTAAAAAATTTTATGCCAGTTATAAAATATTTTTCTCTGTGTACAATTAGAAAGCAGTGCAAAAATATTTTTTTAAAAATAATTTGTGAATTCTTTAAAATAGCATCAAAAGAGTTTACAAAAATACTTAAAATAAAATTGAAATATTAATTCTTTCATCAACATAAGATATTAACAAAATATCCAGAATAAAATGCATGATTAAATCAAATACAGTTGCAATCACATATTCAATAGTTGAAATATTTTCACCACTTATTAATTGACATATTTCAAGAATTAATTCTGAGCTAACAAAAAAAATTATGTAAACAAAAGAAAATTGAAAGATTAAATTTTTCTCATTTCGATTAATGTCGACATAATTATTTAATGGTTGTGATTCATCATCATTATCATTTTCTGCCTCAGCTCGATATTTCTTTTGTAATCTTTTTAGGAATATGAACTCAATTATGATGACAATTAAAGATAGAATGTAAACGTAAGATACCCTAGAAAAATTCTAATTTGTAATTTAAGAACAAAAGCTTTTAAAAAATTTAAACATACCAAATTTTTACAAAAATTGAAAGAAATTTTGATTTTTTGACGATATTTGAAACTGTGGCCAAAATGTGTAATAACATAGCAATTATAATGACATACCATTTTTCTTTGAAATATCTAAGAAAATATCGTCGTTTATATTCAGCAAGTGTCATCAAAGTTGAAAAAACATTGAAAATCAAAGGAGTCGTCATACAAAGGAATGTGATTATTTTAATTATCAGAAACTGAAATTAAAAACAAATAATTAGTTCATAAAGTAATCAATAAAATTGTTAATTTTACACTAATATCATCAAATTGAGGAGCATCCAAAAAGATTGCTCTAATAAGAGGTGTCGTTGCTGGAAGTATGAGAAAAATTCCAAAAATATTTCGAATTTTTGGACTGAATAGTAATCTTAATATTGTAAGAGATTGACCTAAAAGAAAATATTATTTATTTATCTTGAAAACAAATTTCTATCTTACAAATGCAATAAAACAAAAAATAATAAAATCCAAATCCAGAAATAACTTCATTATCTTCTGATAAATTTTTTGTGATGTTTTCCATTGTGAATGTAAAATAGAAGTGATTTAAATATTTTTTTAAACTTTCTAGAGTGAGACAAATACATAAAAAGCATTTGCTATTGAATCATTGTAAAAATATTTCATTCTATGCTTATTCATGATGCGATTTTAAAATTTTTAGCAGTCAGATTTTTTTTTTAGATTATTTTAAGTTAAATTATTAAGAATAAAAAAAGCAGCACCATTTTTTGCTCCTAATAATTTTCATTAAATATTAATAAAAAAGTAAATTTTGCTTTTTATCTTCATCATCATTTTATTTTATTGCAAATTTTTCTTCTCTCAGAATCTTAAAAATAATTTTTTACAAAATTCTTCATTTCAGTTTTCGACTTTCATTTACAAAATTCACAGCAGTTGCATTTTTATTCAACAGTCACGACAGAATCAAAACCATTGTCATTTGATGTGTAGTCAACGCGTTGTTTTTTACCATCAGGACGAATATATTGATAATATCCGCTCACATTTAATTTTCTTCCATTAATCACTGGATCAAACTCATAAATTCCAGTTTCTTCACGTTCCTGTAAATCAGTTTGTTTGTACCTATGTAAAAATAATTTTAAAGAATATACTTTTTTGGCCATAAATTACTTACGCGAAGTAATAATTATCATTCGGTGCAATTTTAAACACTGAAAAAACAATGTCTGCTTGTTCGCCTGGCACATTATTTCCATAAATCCATTCGTCGCTATTTCGCAGTTTTATTAGCGAGCTCACATCGCGCTTCTTGTGTAATTGTTGTTGTAATTTTCTTCTTTGCGTGATTTCTCGTTTGCTGAGTGGTGATGCTGCCACAATATCAATTACGATGAGAATTAAGACAATTATCTGCAATTTATAAGGAAGAGTGAGAGTAAAAAAATAAAAAATAAAAAATTGTATCAATTGATTGTGATTATTTAATTTTATTTTGAATTGTAGAAATTTTTTATAAAAATTTTTTTTTCCATTAATTAACTTTAAATTGGTTTTCATAAATTAACTCGTTAATTTCAACACATAACTTCATTATTCTTTTTTTCATTCTTGAAATTTATAATAACAGAGTCAGAGCAGTAATTAGTGACTCATTCTCATCAGACAGCTTTTTTATAAAAGCATTTAGTGCAAATACGTGTTGATATTTCATTAATTTAATAATCATAATTCTTGTTCGTTCTTTTATGACTAAATGAAGTTGTTTTTAATCTACTATGACATTTAATATGTGCAACTTGTCAGATTAAACTTGTAATTCAGTGTGAAAGGTTTTGATAGCAAAATGACATGCTTGAAATCAAGAAAAAAGACAAGAAAAAGAAGGAAGAATAAACGAGATTGAATAAACTAAATAAGAACGTAGAAATAAAGTGCGAATAAACTTAAAAGTAGAAACCAGAATTGTTAGTGAGTTTTCTTTTACGAATAATCCTTTCTTATTATCATCATCAAAAACTTTTTACACAGCGCATGCGCATGTGAAACTTCATAATTTAAGAATATTTTTTGAAGAAATTTTGAATAAAAAATAAATTTTAATCATAAAAATTTGTTCAATATTTTTTAAAAAAATTTATTTAATAAAAATTTTTGTTCAATATTGTTTAAGTTTTTTTAAAAATTCGAAAGTGCCTAAATTTTTAAGAAACTTCTTCAAAGAAATCTACTTATTTGATGAAAATTCTTTAAAATTAAATCAATAAGCTCTAATAAATTATTTTTTGAACTCAATATCTTAAGTTTACTTAATTTAACTTAGTTATATACTTTGTATTTTTCTTTTCTTCTTTAAAACTGTCATTACAAGACATAAATCACTTGCTACCTTCTGATTACAGAAGCAAGAAACATAAACATAAAAAGTTACAAACATGTTTGTCTTTAAAAAAATTCTTTCACTCTTCAATGATTTAAAAAAGGCGTTTAATTTTATTCTTTTTCTTTATTTAGAAACAAGTTCAATATGTTTTTATGAAATCATCGGTAATAAAATTCCTTTCATCCTTTACATAACTGTTTTTATTTATTTGTTATATGTTCAAGATAAAAAAAGGGAACTGGTTTAAAAAAGGAGTTTTTTATTCATTTCCTGCTCAACGGTTTTATTTTCTTTTGAGTTAATTTGATTTGACATTAATGAAGTTGAAAAGAGATGTACAAAGAAATGAAAAGAAGATAATAAAAATTTGTCCGTTTTAAGAATTTTTAAAAATTTGAGTTTTGTAAGAAAACAATTTTTAATTTTAATATTACTATATTTAATCCAATTAAAAGTTTGATTTGTTAGAAACAAATCAATAAAAAAAATTAAAGGGTGAACATTTTTAAAGATGTCAATAAAAGATTATTTTCTTTGATTTGCATGAAACAACCTAAAAGAAATTTTTATCAACCTTGCTATTTAAAAACTATCAAATGTCCAGCATTTTGTAAAAATAATTTTTCACATTTTAGTTTTCTTTACAATTCACCAGTTTCAATTTTGTTATTTACTCAAAGAATTTCATAAATTAAACTTTTAATGATCGAAAGTAAACAGCTGTTTAAATGTACAATAAAACAGAATTTATTTAACTCAGAGCTCTGTTTATAAAACAATTTCTTCATTTTAGAATAATTTATAGAGAGATCAAGCTACAATAAGAAAATTGATTTAATAAGAACTATAATTAATGTCATAGGATTTTCACTTTATGGACAATCTTATTAGGCTCATAATAGCATAGATTTAAAGTAAATAATTATGAATCTAGCACAAACCATTTAATTCAAATTAAATTGTTTAAAATTCAATTGTAAAAACTTTGTTTATGAAAATTTTAAAACATTACAAGAAATTTAAATTTCCAGATTTATAAATTATATTAAATGAATTAAAAAGATCAAATGACACATGAAAATATTTAGCTCATAAAAGAATAAAGAAATTTTTTCTCACCGCAAATCCTTTCATAATTTTCTCACAACTAAATTTCATGATTAGGGAAAATTTTATTTTGACTATTTACACACAATAATAAAAAAATACGAAGTTAATTTCGCGAATGTACAAAACACTACTGATGGGTTGAAGCCAGAATCAGCGCCTCTTATAAACTCTACCACTTCATTTGTGGGTGAGAAGGAAAAGAGAAAGAACGTCAGATTTATTTTTTTTATTGTGAGAAACAGAACATGGCTTCTTCTTGCACTCACGCAGTCTTCTTTATTTTCTTTGTGATAGAGAGGCACTTTGATATGCTGCACTTGCACATCTTCATTCTATGTGTGTGCCTTGTGATCATCATCATCAATTCTGAAGGTTATTTATGTTTAAGGTCATTCACAATGCGCCTTTTTTAATATGTCCATGTATTTGTATGTAAAGATAGAACTCGATAGATAGGTAATTGAAATAATTGCAAATGATTGCACGATTATCCTTGGCAATAAACTTTGACTTGTTTGAAAGAGCCTGAAACAGTTTTAATCGTCTTTTTAATATTCATAGATGGTCTTTAATAAGATTTTTATGCATATCAAAATGGGATTGATTAAGACATGACATAAGACAAAATGCTTCAGGTAATTTTTTTTAGGTGGAATAAATTTTATTCGTTTTATAAATTTTAAGGATTTAAAAATTATCATTCAATATACTTTTAAAAAAAATTAAATTTTTTAACGTATTAAAAAAATTTAAATTTAAAAATTAAGTTTCTCTACAATATTTCATGAAATAAACTTAATTAATTATTTTTATGCTTCTCTTTTTATTCATATTGTTTCTCGATCATATTTTTCTTCAGGCCCTTCCTTTCCCTCTTTGTGTTATGTTATCATGTTAACAGATCCATTTAAAATCATATGCAATTAAGTCTTTATCAAATTGCATATTATTTATCATGTCATAATTTGATTCAACGCTGTTAGTCATCACAAAGAACGCAAGCAGCAAGCTAGTCATTGTCGAGATAATAAAAGTTAGCTGCAACAGACGAGATTTGAATAAATGAACTGCTGCCAACAAATTGAAATGGGAAATGAATGTTTAACAATTAAAGTGAGAAATGTGGACTTAAATTATAAACATCTTTATTGAGAATGATTGCGGTGCGTTTTGTTGAAAGTAGGAGAATGGTT
>CM031382.1:7485422-7542543 GCA_018290095.1 Polypedilum vanderplanki
TTACTTCATTTAACTTAATTATATACTTTGTATTTTTCTTTTTTTCTTTAACACTATCATTAGAAGACATAAATCACTTGCTACCTTTTGATTACAGAAGCAAGAAACATAAACATAAAAAGTTACAAACATGTTTGTCTTTAAAAAAATTATTTCACTCTTTAATGATGTTAGGCGTTTTTTGTTTTATTTTATTCTTTTTCTTTATTTAGAAACAGGTTCAATATTTTTTTATAGAAATTATCGGTAATAAAATTCCTTTCATCCTTTACATAACTGTTTATATTTATTTGTTACAAGTTCAAGATAAAAAAGGGAACTGGTTTAAAAAGGAGTTTTTTATTTATTTCCTGTTTAACATTTTTATTTTCTTTTGAGTTAATTTGATTTGACATTAATGAAGTTGAAAAGAGATGTAGAAAGAAATGAAAAGAAGATAATAAAAATTTGTCCGTTTTAAGAATTTTTAAAAAGTTGAGTTTTGTAAGAAAACAATTTTTAGCGCATTTTCCATCATATTTAGAAAAAAGGCGCTATTGTGCCCACTTTGTCCGTCTGTCTGTCTGTCCGTCTGTCTGTCTGTCTGTCCGTCTGTCTTCGTCACTAGTCTTTCCAGAAACGGTTTTTCTCAAATTTTTTTGCACCAATCTGTTGGTTCTGACTATGAGACCGGTGTAACGGAAGCTTTCCGCGAGATTCGTTTTCCTTGCCGAGCTATGGCATGCATATGGTGGACGTCCACCACATGGACCAAAAAAATTTTTTTTCACCAAAAAGTCAAAAAAAGTCATAAAACATCGAGAATACAAGTCAAAAATGATTTTTGGACATTTTATCCTAAGTGTATGCATGTGCCGCACAGGTGCATCACATGGACCAAAAATCGGAATTTTTCAAATATAGGCATATTTATACTCGTTGGAAAGGTATTGAAGCGTAGAATAAGATGGCATAAAAAGTTTTTAGATTGGTGGTGACCCAAAGGCATGCATGTGGTGGATGTCCATCACGTGGACCAAAAAAATTTTTTTCATTCAAAAATCTTAAAATGTCATGAAACGTCGATAAAACATGTCAGAAGTGATTTTTGGATATTTAGACCCAAGTGTATGTTTTAGGCTGTACAGACTTCAAAAAGGCCGTAAAAAGTTTTTTTTGAAACTTTCAATGAATTTTGAAATAAAACTAATCTGTTGTGGGAAAATGCGCTTTTAACACGTCACTGACGGTTAATATTACTGATTTTTAATTTTAATATTACTATATTTTATCCAAATAAAAGTTTGATTTGTTAAAAACAAATTGATAAAAAAATTTAAATGGTTAACATTATAAAAAAGATTATCAAAAGATTTTTATCAAAATTTCTTTTATATTTTCCATGTAATAGCCTAAAGAAAATTTTATCAACCTTGCTATTTAAAAACTAACAAAAGTAAAAATAACTTATCAAATTTTAGGTTTTTTACGATTCACCAGTTTCAATTTTGTTATTTACTCAAAGAATTTCATAAATTAAACTTTTAATAATCGAAAGTAAACAGCTGTTTAAATGTACAGTAAAACAGAATTTATTTAACTCAGAGCTCTGTTTATAAAACAATTTCTTCATTTTAAAATAATTTATAGAGAGAAAACTATAATAAGAAAACTCATTTAATAAAAACTATAATTTATATCTCAGAGTTTTCACTATATAGTCAATATAATATTACACTCGTAATACCTAAGTAATACATTTAAGTTAAATAATTATGAACCTTAAAACGCAAAACATTTACTTTTATCCAAAAATTAAAAATTTTGATAATTTTCATAAATAAGGCGTTGAAAAAAATATGTTTTTCCGGCTACTTCATGCAAATTATCAAAAATCTAATAAAATTTTTTGATAATTAGATATAATTTTTTGATACTTTTTTGGATAATTTGATAAATTTTTTATAGAGTTCTTATCCCTTGTTTCAATCAAATTAAATTGTTTAAAATTCAATTGTCAAAATTTTGTTTATGAAAATTTTTAAAACGTAACAAGGCATTTAAATTTGGAGATTTATAAATTATATGAAATGAATTAAAAAGATCAAATGACACATAAAAATATTTAAGTCTCAAAAGATAAAAGAAATTTTTTCTCACCGCAAATCCTTTCATGATTTTCTCGCAACTAAATTTCATGATTGAGGAAAATTTTATTTTGACTATTTACACACAATAATAAAAAAAATACGAAGTTAATTTCGCGAATGTACAAAACACTACTGATGAGTTGAAGCCAGAATCAGCGCCTCTTATAAACTCTACCACTTCATTTGTGGTAGAGGAAAAGAGAAAGAACGTCAGATTTATTTTTTTTATTGTGAGAAACAGAACGTGGCTTCTTCTTGCACTCACGCAGTCTTCTTTGTTTTCTTTGTGATAGAGAGGCACTTTGATATGCTGCACTTGCACATCTTCATTCTATGTGTGTGCCTTGTGATCATCATCATCAATTCTGAAGGTTATTTATGTTAAAGTCATTCACAATGCGCCTTTTTTAATATGTCCATGTATTTGTATGTAAAGATAGAACTCGATAGATAGGTAATTGAAATAATTGCAAATGATTGCACGATTATCCTTGGCAATAAACTTTGACTTGTTTAAACGAGCCTGAAACAGTTTTAATCGTCTTTTTATTATTCATAGATGGTCTTTAATAAGATTTTTATGCATATCAAAATGGGATTGATTAAGACATGAAATAAGACATGAAATGCTTCAGGTAATTTTTTGTAGGTGGAATAAATTTTATTCGTTTTATAAATTTTAAGGATTTAAAATTATCATTCAATATACTTTTAAAAAAATTAAATTTTTTAACGTATTAAAAAATTTTAAATTTAAAAATTAAGTTTCTCTATAATATTTCATGAAATAAACCTAATTAATCATTTTTGTGCTTCTCCTTTTTTCGTATTGTTTCTCAATCATATTTTTCTTTAGGCCCTTCCTTCCCTCTTTGTGTTATGTTGTCATGTTAACAGACCCATTTAAAATCACATGCAATTAAGTCTTTATCAAATTGCATAATTATTTATCATGTCATAATTTGATTCAACGCTGTTAGTCATCACAAGAACGCAAGCAGCAAGCTAGTCATTGTCGAGATAATAAAAGTTAGCTGCAACAGACGAGATTTGAATAAATGAACTGCTGCCAACAAATTGAAATGGGAAATGAATGTTTAACAATTAAAGTGAGAAATGTGGACTTAAATTATAAACATCTTTATTGAGAATGATTGCGGTGCGTTTTGTTGAAAAAAGTAGGAGAATGGTTGAAACTCATTTTGCATTCGAAATGATAGCTTGAATTGTAAGATTCGTGGATAGGATGACTAGGAAAAAATTATCTAAAATTATTTTTGCCATTTTTGGATTTTTGACTTTTAAATTTTTTGGGAATTTAATTTTTTTGGCTTTTAAGTTTTTTTTAAAATAATTCAATTAAATTTTAGAATTTCATGAACTTTATCTGATCTGGTCATCCAAAAAAATATTTACCCAAATCACAGACATTTTAACAAATTGGCAATAAAAGAAAGATAATAAAAAATTCGCTTTCCTTCGTATTCAATTAGTTCAGCAACGGCATGTAATGATCACAGAGAGTTGTGCAAAACGAAGGTTCAATTACCATGCCAACTAAGATGAATAACAATGTGGCAAGAAATGATGATGATATGCGGCAGTTAAGTGGATGAATAAAAAAATGTTCAACATAATAAAAATAGAGAGCATTCATTGCTTATATGCGTCGTCCTGTCTTTTATATTGCTAGTTGCTGTTACTTCATATCACTGATGCCATTCATTTAATTGCACATGTTTACGTGTCTCATCTTCATAATGCAACGCGATGCGTAAATGTTTGTATGTACATGAGTAAGGAAATTTGCTAACTCCTAGCTGAGATGATGAAGAAAAATGAGAAATTTTAATAAGAATTGATTATGTATTGAAAATGGATGGAAACTTGTAAAGTAAAAATTTTGATAAAAAATATACAAATGAATTAATGGCTTAAATAAATAGCGACAAATAACTGCTGAAAAATAAAGTATGAATTCATTACTAAACAATTCTTAAATATTTCTGAAAAACAATTGAAATTGTTAATAATGAACTTTTTTTTGGATAAAAATTTTATTTATGTTTCTACAACGTTAATTTAATTTTTTGGAATCCTTTATTGAAAAATATTTATAGTCATTACAAAATAAAATAAAAAGACTCTTTTTAAATGTTACAATACCTTGCAAATATTTTTTTATCTATTTTTATCACAAATAAAAAACGTTTTTATTCAATCAATAGTTAAGAACTCTTTTCTTTGCAATACATAGATATATCAAGAACAATTTTTATGTGCGTATGACAGACAAACAAGCAGAAAAAGAGAGAAAGATGCATGTAAGTACATCAAAGATGAAAGAGTTATTAAGAATGAAGATGCAAAAAGTAACAACAACAACGACTATGACTAGATGAAAGAATTACGCATAAGAAGAGAAATGGGCGGGCATAGAACATTACTATATATAAAGCCACATCGTTGTCAAGGTTTTAACTTTAGTCTAGAAAGAGTCGTGAATATTGAAACACAATCAAAGTTTAAAAAGAACATAATTATGGTGAATTCTAGATAAATTTTGCATTATTGAAAAATTCTTAAGAAATTTTTTTAACAGAAATCGTCAATTATTTTTACAATTCTTATGGCTGTGGTTTCAGCTGATGTGAGTCATTTAATGAATAATAATAATTATGTCAATAGAGGGAATAAAAGATTCCAATCAAGACGAACACCAATAGTTCCAACTATTCAACAACAACCACCTTTTGTAATTTTAAGAAATGAACAAGAAAATAATGGAGGTTATTCTTATTTGCCACCTGTAAGTAATGGAAAAATGAAGAAAATATTTTACTAAATCTTAATATTTAAATTTTCAGTGTGATAATGGTGGTAGTGGTCCATACTGTTGTACTAATGGTGTTCAAGATAATCCTGATTGTTGTGAAAATAATGGAAAAGGTAAGTAATATTTATAATTATGTAGTTTAACTCTTTGCGTTTTATAAATGAATAGATAGCAACTTTCATCAGACTTATTTGAATTTGATAAAAAACTTTTTTAGATTTTTTTCAACTCAATCTATTTTTCTTAAGAACTTTTTATATACAAAATTTTATTTAATTTAATTTAACTGAAATTTCAAAAATTCTAAAAATAAACGTGATTTTCGTGCTTGAAAATTTTAATAAAACAATTTATTGATTTCTTCAGCTTCAATTTTCTTTATGTCTTGACTATTCAAAAACTCTAAAAATTTTTTAATCAAAGTAATAAACAAGAAATGTTAACTCAATCTTAAAATTTCCAAGAAATTTTGAAGAGATTTTTTGAATTTTTTTTGTGATTCTTTTTGTTTCTATTACTTAGTTCTTTATTATTCTCATTTTAAATTATTTTATTTAAATCAAGGCTTTTGTAAGCTTTATTCAATTTTTGACATTTTTATTTTGAAGTTGAAACTGATTGATTTAAATCAAAATTACAACCTTAAGTGCCATTTTAGTTTTTTTATAATTTTTTAAAAACTTAATTTATATTTTAATCATTACACAAAAATTTTCATTACTTTTCTATTTTTATTAAGGAAAATTCTGTTGTGAAAACGGTGCGGACAATCCCGATTGTTGTTTGAACAATGGTTCAGGTATGTGTTAAATAAGTGCACAGATATTTTAAAAACAAATAAATTGTTTCCTTTCATTGAATTTTTTCTCATATGAAGTAAAAGTTTTATTCAAGAGTTGAGAACTTTTTGGTTTCTGTGAGATGTTCGAAAAATAATACTTGTTTTAATATTCTACCTAATATAAGCCTAAAGAACAGATTATAATATTTAAATATTCATTTTATTGAAATATTTTTAAATAAAAAATCAAATTTGATTTCAAATAAATCAAAATTTAATTTTTTGATTTTTTCATGCAAATCGAAAAG
Source organism: Polypedilum vanderplanki (assembly GCA_018290095.1). NCBI lineage: Eukaryota > Metazoa > Arthropoda > Insecta > Diptera > Chironomidae > Polypedilum > Polypedilum vanderplanki. Next base: position 7,491,477 of record CM031382.1, read on the forward strand.
TTCTCAGGCTTTGGTTTTATTTTTAGTCCTTGATTAATTTTAAATTTTTTAACATATTTTATTCTAAAAATTTTTTTTAAAAATATCGTCGATTTTATTACATCTTAAATGTTTTACAAAATAACTAATTCAAAACTTATTTATTTTCTTAAATTAGGTCCATTCTGTTGTGAAAATCATGCTACAAATGAGTTTTGTTGTGAAAAGGGCTCAGGTAATATTTCGAATATTTAAGAACAAAACTTATTAAGTTGGTTTTTCTAAAGCTTTAATTTCCCGATTTAAATATTTTATCTTCATAATAATTTTAAAAGCATTTTATATTTAATAAGAAATAATATAATGTTTTAATCGAGTCAAAAAGTGGGATTGAGTTTTTAAAAATTGTTAAAATATTTAATATGAAACTAATATTTAAATAATATATCAAATTCTCAATTTTGATATACATATTAGATGTTGCTTGTTCATAATTTAACAAATAAAGAGCATTAAATAGGGTTAAATTACAAAATTTCATTTTTTTGGTTCAAAAATTCCAAAAAAGCTCCCTTTGAAATCTGAATCGTAATGGTCAAATTATGGTTTGAAACATTCTATTACTTCTTGATATTTTATTTAAAAATGCATTATGTGATATTAAAAAAGAAATCTTATTACTTTGGTCAATATACAGATGAATTATAAATTTAAAACTTTTAATATTTTACACAAAATTTTTAATAATCAATTTTTTTAATCCAAAAAGGTCAATATTGTTGTGAAAATAACGTGACAGACAACGAATTCTGTTGCGAAAACGGAGCAAATAATTTCTACTGTTGTGAGAACAATGCAAATAACGAGTACTGCTGTGAGAACGGTGCGGACAATCCAGGCTGTTGTCTTGATTCCGATGAACAACAACAACCAAACAATACTTATTTACCTCCATCTAATACTTATCTCCCACCTGTAAGTAAACAATCAAATTAAAATATTCATGTTGAAATTGAGAACTTAAATTTTAAATTCACACTTTTGATTCTTAAATTTCATAAGAGATAAAGGAAAATCCAATTTTTAAATATTTATAAAATAAAATTTGTTAAAAAAATTACCCAAGAATGTAAAATATTCATATATAATTTTTTTAGTGCTGCAAAAACGGTGGTTCCGGCCCATTCTGTTGCCTAAATGGCGTTCAAGACAACGAGTACTGTTGTGAGAACGGAGCGGACAATGCAGAATGTATTATCACAACGACAACAATGACAACTACAACAGCTGCGACAACAAAAATTCCTGGTTTTGGCACAAGAAGTACAACAAAAGCAACAACTACAACTACAACTACTGAAGAACCAACAACAAGCACAACTCCTGCTAATGTAAGCTATTTTGAATTTTAACGTATATTTTAGAAATTTTTGATTGAATTATTTAAAAAGGAATGTCCTAATGGTGGATCCGGCGCTTACTGTTGCCAAAACGGTGCGGACAATGAGGATTGTTGTCTATGTGGTGGTAAAGGTAAGTTTGAATGACTTTAAGTCCTTAAAAATAGTTCATAATGTTTCTTAATCGATTTAATATAAATTAGGAAAATACTGTTGTCGTAATGGTGTAACAGATAACGCGGATTGTTGTCCAAACGGTGGTACAGGAAAATGGTGTTGTACTAATGGCGGTGACGGCCCTTTCTGTTGCCATAATGGAGCAAAAAATATGTATTGTTGTGAAAACGGTGCAAATAATGAACAATGTGAGTTGACTACAACAATGAGACCAACCACAACAACAGAAGAAATTACAACAACAACTACTGAAGAGACAACAACCACAACTGAAGCACAAACTGGTGGCTATAGATATAGAAGACCTTTGAATCCTTTCTATTATGCTAGACATGGAAATTAAAAATAAAATTTATATAAATATTGAAGACTGCGATAAAATGTAATTAAAAATTTCAAATGAATCTCCAAAAATAAAGAAGCAACTTGCAATTAAATGCAAAATAATTTGTTTTTATTCTTTCTTGATTTCTAAATTGCCATTCTTATTTAAACTATGAAATGCTTTGTAAAATTTATAAAAATTTATTATTCAAAATAATTTCAAAATATTCAAAGAAAACTTTCCTGACCCTTAAATTTTATTAAAATGTAATAAAAATAAACAAAATGATTCAATAGGAAGAAATCATTATAAAAAAAATTTCCAAATGAAACAATGGATTATTATCAAAAGAAAATATAGAACATAAATAACGCAATTTATCAGAAAAAAACTAGAACTACAGTTGACGATAGAAAAATAAATTTAAAATGAGAGGAACATTACATGAATTTATCATTCTTAGTTAAAAGTTCGGAGTGAAAACTTAAACATTAATCAAAGTTTTAAAATATCGGCAAATATTTCGTTTAAATAAAACTTAAATTTTCGTTTATTAAAAAAATTATTCTAAGATTTTTAAAAATTTATTCAAATTTTCTAAAAAAACTTGCAAAAAATGTTTCTTAACAATTTTTTAATTTTAATCCTAATAATTAAATTCTTCCAAATTTCCAACTCAGTTGATATAAATTGTCAATTCCACATTGACGAATATGATACGATCGGACAAATTTACTCATGCACAGTGCAAATAAATCTTGGAATAAAATCACAAAATATTTCAATCGATGAAATACACGGAACTCATCAAAATGATATGAACAATAATAAAGTTCTCGGATTTACAGCAAAAGATAAAAATTTACAATATTTACCAGTAAATTTGAGTGAAATGTTTAAAAATTTAATTGCGTTGAGAATCCGATTGGGAAGATTGAAAGAGATTCATAAAAGTGATTTTGAAAAATTACTAAAATTGAAATATTTGAATTTAGATTTAAATGACATTGAAGTTCTTGAAGAAAATTTGTTTGAAAACAATAAAATGTTGGAAATTATTTGGTTTGAAGGAAATCAAATTAAAAGCATTGATAGTGAGGTGAGTTTTGTTTAATATTTTTGGTAAATAATTTTTAAATAAAATTGCGGTCCTTTAAATGACAATTCTATCAGTTTTTTAAAGTTATATATTTAATTGGTGCTTTTTTTGTAATTTTTGGTAATAACAATAATTTATGATTAAAATGTAATAATTTGATTGAAAACCGGAATTTTCTTATCATTTTTGATTAGAACTTTTTATTGTTTTTTAGAATCTGTTTTATTCTGACTACCGAATCCAAGAACTTTTTTAGAAACCTTCCTTAAATTTTTCACGGATTTATTAAAAACTTCTTTTCTTGTATTTTAAATCCTTAGATATAAATAAATCCATACAGATTAAAAAGGTTCATAGTCAGCCAACCGACAATTTTGGCAGATTTACCGGGTTTTTCCATGAAAAGTGTTGGTTGACTGACCATGAACCGATTAAAAATATTATAGAAAATTTTTATCTGCTCAATGGCCTAAAATAAATTATAATTAAAAGAAATTTTAATGTTCAAATTTATATTTTTTTCTTCGTTTCTTTTTAATTAATTACTTTTTATAAACTTCTTTTGTTCAAATTTAGGTTTTTAACAATCTTCCAAACTTAAAAGATCTTGACTTGAGCGGAAACATATGTATTTCTGATAGACTTTCTAATCGTCATGAAATTCTGTCATTTATAAAGAAAGTAAAAAATCAATGTTTCAATAGTGATCAAAAAATTAAAGATTTAAAGCAAAATATTGAAAATTTTCAAATCGAAAATTCAGAGTTAAAATCGCAAAATAGAAAACTTAAAGAATCTCTAGAAAAATTGAATACAGAAATTCATGAGTTGAGGGAGAAAAATGTTAAAAATGACATTTCTGCTTTAAAAAATGAAATCAGAATAAAAACACAAGAAATGCTTGAGAAATCGAAGGAATTTAATAATAGAATTGCTAAAGAAGTTCAAAAGTCTTCAAAGCTTCAAGAAGAAATTCAAAAAATGGACAAAAAGTTACAGCAAACGTTAAACGAATCAGAATACTTTCAAGAACAATTCAAAAATTTAACCTCAGAAAAATCAAAATTGACTCAAGAAATTCTAAATTTAACAATGTCCTTGCAAAGTCGAAAGCAAATTGAAATTTTTTATCAAGATCAACTTAAACAGCTCGAACAGGAAAATTCAAAAATTTTTGAAGAACTTTCCGGAGTCACCAAAGATAAGAAAAAGCTTCAAACTGACAATCATGCACTTGCAAATAAGCTTTCGTTATTGACCCAAATGACATCATCAATGTCAATGATAAACGAGACAAATGAGGACTTGCGAGATAAAAATGCAATGCTTGTGTCAAGAGTAAATGATTCAGAATCGGCATATGGCATCATTTTGTTTATTTTTGTTCCCATTGTTGCATTTGTGACTCTTATCAATTTAGTTGTGGCTTTGAAATTTTACAGGAAAAGAAATGAAATTAAATGTGAACATAAAAATGAAAATGGTCTTTTACAAATGAAAAAAATTGATGATTTGTATTAAAATTTAAAATATATTTTTAAAATAATAAAATTTTATAAAAAATTTTCATTGAACTATTTTTATCAAGAAATGTGATCTTTGGTTTTTCAAATATTTTGACAAGTTTGATATTTTCAAAAATTTTGATTAAATTCACACCCTTTGTTTTATATAATAAATATTACACTTGTTTCAAAATAAAATTTTAAAATGTTTTCAAAGTGTTGTAAAAAAAAGATTTAAAAAATTTAAAAAAGCAAAACCATATGAAGATTTATAGAAAAAAAAATATTTTCTGAGTATTGCAGATTGCATAAACATTAACTTTATTTAAAATTTTGATTCTTCAATAAATTGTTTTTAAAAAAATTCTAGCAGATAAATGTTTTTTAAAAAGTAAGAAAAATAAAGAATTGAAAGCTTATTTAATTAAGCACTTATTATGAAAAAGAAGTTTTATTTTTAAAAAATCAATAAGTTAGAAAAAAATATAAAAAATTAACATTGTTTAGTTTTAAATATTCAGAATAAATTTCTTAATTCTCACTAGTCTTTTGATTTCTTCTGTTGAAAAATTAATAAACAGTTCTCCATGAGATCACGCAAATTTATAAAGATTTTATTCAAGTACTTGTACAATGGTAAGAAATAATAATGCCATTTTGTGGAGTGAAATTTATTATTTACTAATTTCATGAGCAAATTGAGATTCTTGCGATGATCTCAAATTTCATTAGAATAAAAGAAAAAAGTTCTTTGTTCGGAAGTCAAATAAATTTGTAATTTTTATTGATTAATAAATTTGTGTTGATTAAGGCTTGGGTAAGTGGATTAAAGTTATAAATAATCAATGAGCAAGCGCAATGATGGAAGAAGCTGAATTTTCAGACAATTTAATTTGTTCGTTATTCTTTTTTCTTTAATTCATCTCAATAATTTTTTTAATTATTTTATTTATTAAAAATTAATACAAAAATATGAAGAAAAATCTTAAAGTTTATTTGGTTGCAGATTGAAATTGAATAAAAAATCTAGGTAAAAAAAAATTACAATATTTTCTTATTGTCTTTGACAAGAATTTATTATTAATCATTTGCATTTAAATTAAAAAATTCTTGCATAATCTTTTTTCATAAAATTGAGGACAAAACTTTTTATTAAAGATTTAAAATTGTAAATTTATTTAATGAAAAATAAAAAAAAATATCGAATTTATAACTTTTATTATTATAGTGTTTTATATTTTAAAGCATCAGTGTCAGAAGAAGAGTTGACAATATCAAAGTTTTTTAAAATTTAATTTTTATTTGACATAAAAATCTTAAGCAAAAGTTTTTGAATTTTAAAATAGAGCTAAGATTCTTGACTAAAAATTTTTATAAAATTTTTGTTATCCGCTGTAAAAATCATAATGAATGATAAAAATTTTTTTGTGAGCTTTAAGTTTAACTGTAATATTGTTATAATATCAGACAATTGCAATAAAGCGATCAATAATTTGTAGTTTAACAAACAAATAAAGTAAATATCTCAATTAAATAATATTTTCTTTCCATTCAAGATTGATCTTCTCAATTATCACTTAACTGACTCATAAAGATCATTTTGTAATATTTCACATTTAAACACATAAAGAATTTTATGAACTGAGAATATTAAAGACTCGTTTATCTTACAAAGCCGCTAATTATCTGCCATTAATTTCATGCTGTTAAAATTATTGCAAATGTGCACGCAATGAAGAACTGGCAGCCGGTAAGTAAACTGGAATTACAAGAATTTCCTTTTATTTTTTATTGAATTAAAAACATAAGAAATTGATGTGATATGGTTATAAATTATAGACTGAATGGGAAGTTTTTTTAAATTGTATGAAAAATATTGAATGAATTTACAGAATATTAGATATAAAATTATGAAAAAAGTAACATTATAAATTTTTGAAAAAAATTTTTTCCTTTAGTTTAAAATTTTATAAATTGCTTTTTTAGTTTTTTAGCACAATCCAAACAATTTAAAATTTCCTTTTTCTACAATCTTTACTTTGAAAATAATTTATAATTTTTATCGATAAATGCTTGTTCATTAAGTCACGCTCAATATGCAATTAAATTGACTATTTATTGCAAAATTCATTGCGTGAACGAGGAAGAAAGAGGATAAAATTTCATGCCTACTTGCACATGCAAATTAAGGAATTCTTAGAATTTCTGTTGGCTTGGTTGTTGGTAAATGATGAATGTGCAGAGGCTTGGTTTTTATTCTTTATTAATTTTATTATAAAATCGAATTAAAAGTTTAATTTTTTTAATTGCTGAGGTTAACGTGTAAAATATACTCGAGATTTTTTCAGCTCAGAAATTTTTAAGTATTCACATTTTGAACTCATTTACTCAAGAAATTTATTTTTATCCAAATTTTTCACTGTGCCGACAACTTTTATTCCATAAAAATATTTTTTATCAAATTGAGGTCTGAAATTATTGAAGTCTGAATGATACTTATTCATTAAATTTATATTTTTAAGAAATCCTGAAAGAATAAATTTTTAAAGATTTTATTAAATTTTTAATATTTTTTATTTTTATCACTTCACAATTTTACATGGAATCTGATTTTTACAATTGTTGACTATATTTTGTTTTCTCATTGATGGGTTTTACAATCTTTTTTTTGTCATTTTTATATTGAGTATTGGATATTTTTTTTTGCTGACTAGTTTTCTAAATTTTTTAGAATAAATTTTTTGAGCTCATTTAAACTCCAAAACAATAAATTTTAGAAGAATAAAAGTAATTCGAATCTCTTTAGATTAAATCCAATTTTGGTAAAATTTAAAGATGAAATTTTAAAATATTGTTTTTACCAAAAACCAACATCGTTTGCGGTTGATATTTTAAAAATTTCACCAATAAATTTAACTCACTTCTGTTAAAGTTCATAAGTACATAAAAATTGAAGACATCCATAAACTTATTAAATTACCAGCTTAATTTTTTTCTTTCAAAAAATATCCCAACAAGGTCGACGATGAAGATGATGAAAAAATTCATCTTTTTTTCAATAATTATCAGTCGTAAAATTGTGCAGCTTCTTTATATTAAATTATAATTAACATTTTTAAGCATCTGTGACGATAATGTTTGGTTTAAAACCTTCCTTATCAGCAGTGTATTCAACACGTTGTTTTTTGCCGTCTGGCCTGATGTATTCATAGCTTCCAACAACATTGTCTAGAGTGTAATTGCCTGTCTCTTCATCTTTGACTACTGTACCTGTTTCTTCACGCTGTTGAAGGTCTGATTGTTTGTAACTAAAGGAAAACATAAAAAAAATTATTAACTTGAAGATTTTAAAAAAAACCAACCAATTTAAATTTTTTTTAACAAAATGTTGTTCGATTAAAAAAGTAAATTTTTTAGTAATTTAAAAAAGTTTAAATTTTGAGACACTTTTTTTAAAAACTCACGCAAAATTATAATTTCCATGGTCATCTTTATTGAATTCTTGATGAAGAATTTCTGCTTCATGTCCAGGAATATTATTTCCGTAAATCACAGTTGTAGCTTCAGCATCATTTTTAGCCTGTTGTAATACAATTCCAATATCTCTTTTATTTGCCGGTACAGCACTATTGTAAGCAACAAGAACGGTCAACACAAAAATTATCACAAATGTTTTCATTTTGTTATCTTTTTTTAAAGAATAAACTTAATTTTTCTAGCTCTTGAATGGTTGAATTGCAGCACTGAACTGATGTCCTAAGTCGATTGCTCTTCTTCTTTTAAACTCTCCCGATTCAAGGCTTCCATGTGACGTCACGCTTAAAAGCTTCATTGCGCGAATATCGAATATCATATTGCGTGAGGTTTGCTTTGAGTGCAAGCTCATTGCAGTTTCGTGATTTTTGTATCTTCTTCTTATAAAAAAATATTTATTTTGCATTTAAGATGAGATTAAAAATATTGTGATGAGATTCTAAGCTGTTAATGAAAGAAAATAAAGATGAAAAGATTTTTATGATGATTTTATTGTTATTTGATTAATGTAAATCTATACTATTAATTTTATGATGTGTTTAAGGCTTTGTTAATTTGGTATTAAATATGCTAAGGAACATTATCAAAATTAGTGATTTATCTCACTACAAATTCATTAAAATATCAGCCTAAAATAGAAAATTTAACAAAATTTATCAGCTACAAAATTACAAACCAGAAATTAATCAGTATATGTTCCATCATACTAGATTAGAGCGAATTTTTGGCGCAACAGATCAGTGTCTATTAACAAGTGTATATGCGGTAAAAAGTCGAACAAAGTTTTTCTAAGTTATTATTGAAACAATTCAAAATATACATTTGCAGAATTTCTCAAATTTGCGAAAAAAAACAGAAGTTTTCCTCTTATATTTATGCGAAATCATGCTTAAAGTTGTTGGTTTATTAAAAAATTTTATTGAAAGTAACGGTCAAATCTGCATTCAAAAAATATTTTTACAGAACACACTCCGCCATATTTGTTTACGTTCAAAAATTTTTCTTTAGAAATTATTTTTCGCAAATTATCATTCTCAATAACAACTTAGCGTAATATAAAGTAGATTGTGCACGCCTACACGATAGCACAATTCATTTAAAACAAACCGGATGACTGTAGCTATTGTAGTTTTCGAGATCTCAGCCGCCCAGCCAGCCAGCCAGCCAGCCAAAGTGAATATAATAGCGATTTTTGTTCCAAAAATTCGCTAAAAATGACAAGAAACAAAAAACAAATCACAAAATACAAAAAAAAAAATGAAAAACAAAAAGAGTTCTCAGATTTTAAAGACAATAAAAAATCAAAGGTTAAATGTTTTAATTTTTTAATTTTCCCAAATTTACTAAAAAACATTTTTTTTTTTTTATAAGAAATTTTAAAATTTTTCTAAAATGTTTTTGAAAAATTTATAAAAATTTTTTAAAATGGAATTATTATAAAAAATATTTTATTTTTATTTTTCGATTAAAGATGTGAACCTATAAATAATTCTTTTCAACCATAGATCTCAAAAAAACAACCGTGTTTCATCTCACTATAAATAATTTATTTTGCACAACAATTTTAATTTTACAAAGAAGGAAGATAAAGCGACACCACAAAAGTCAGTTAACGCAAATTATATCGAAAGCAAAAAAATTGTCTTCTGACTCATTGCATTAAGATAAACGATTGTAGAATAGAAATAAAAAATGTTCTTTACTAATTGGTCAGATCTAAATAAGCAATAAATTAAATTTGTGTTGAAGCTGAACAAGCTTGAATTTTTCTTCTCATGCTGCGGTATAATTTCTTCCTTCTAGACTGTTAATTAATTTAAAAATGAAGTTGAATGTTTCAAATGCACTTATTGAAAATTGTTTAGAGTTTCAATGACTTTAGACTTGCAATTGGCTTTAGACATAAAAAGTTAAATGAATTTAAATGATAGTTAGCGTGGAATATAAAATGTAGAAAAAGTAATTCTGTAACGGTTATTTTTTATAATTTTACAAATATTTCTTTGAATATTTCTCTTTCTAATTATTAACAATACTCGGAACTTATCCATCAATATTTTAATAAAAAAAACAAATTATAAAAAAATAATTGTCATGTCAATAAATCAAATTATTACAAGTTAATTTTCTTTTAAAAATCATCTGCCCAAGGTCTCATCAATATATTCGAATGCATCAAAAAACATCCAATTGTCCAATCAGTCACACGATCGACAAAAATTAATCAAAAGTTGCATAACTTAAGACCATCGACTACATAAAGTACATAAAAATTGCCCTTTTCGTTCATTAAACTTTCACACAACAAAAACAAAAAAACTCGTTCTGAAAAAAAATTGTTTTTTGGTCACAAAAAAGTGAAAGTTAAAAAATGCAATTGAAGAATGCATTAAATGTGGCCCACAAAAAACTTGTATCGTGAAGTTCAAGTGCAATCTTTTGATTTCTTTTAAAGGTCATTTTCGTTGATATTTCATGACACAGAGAGAAAAATTACGCAACTTTTACTGAAATCTTGATGCTTCCTTCAATTTCATGGTAAGAAGATGATTTAGTTTATGACTTTTGAGTAAAATTAATAATATAAAATATTTTGCGTGATGATATTGATTGGTAATTGGTGAAAGGAATGAAGATTGATCAGAAAAGAGCTAAAATGTCATTTATTAATTGAGAAAAAATGAAATACAAGACAAACCCAGGCAAGAACACTCGAAAAAGATCCTGAAAAATCGCAAAAATTGTTAAGTGTCCTTGCCTGGTAAAAATTAATTTTGGTGAAATTTATTGTATCCAAAAAAGAAATAATTTATAAAAAATTTAGAATTAGTAATAGAATTTTCTCACAATAAATTACCAAATGTATTTGTCAATCCTCTAATAATACCAGGAACTAAAGCTGGAGCTTGAGCTGGTGATGGATAATAATAATAAGGCTGCTGTGGTTGTTGATAAATAATGACTGGTGGTGGTGGCAAAAAATGAAAATGATGACGATGATGTTTATGGTGTTCATGTTTGTTTTTTCCATTGTAGTTTTCATGTTGTTGAAATTGTTCTTCATTTTCTTTACCTTCTTCTTCTATTCTTTTATATTTCTCTCTATTTTCATTCCAATTTTTTTCATTTTCAATTTCTTCAAAATTAGTATTTTGATTTTGATTCCATTCATTCTGATTTTTTTGTTGCTGATGATTCCAAATTTTTTCATTTGGATTTATTTTATTTCCCCATTTTCTTATTGTCACTTGTTGTTGCATATTTTTTTGATGTTGATTATCAACAGCAGATATTGGAATTTCATTACCAAAGTTTAAAGCTGGTCCAGTTCCACCTACTCCAAAATAGTCTACACTTTCATTATCATTAGGATCTATTGCAGAAATTCCTGCAGTTGTGACTATGTTGTTAAATGCAGAATTAGTTCCTTGAAATGGGACTTAAAAAATCATATAAAAATAAATTTATTTTTTAGAGTATGAAACCTTACATACTTGGCAAAACACTTTTAATAGACACAAAAAGATAAATTAAAATTTTTAATTTATTCATTTTACTTTAAATTAGTTTTAGTGTTTATCAAAACTCACTTAGAATCCAACTAAGGAAAAGTTGGTTATACCTCCTAATTTATTAGAAAAAATCATGAAGAGTTTACATTTTTTCTTCCGGAGTAGAAAATGTTTTAAAATTTAATCCTTATCGTGATTTTTATTAAACCACGTTTTATGAATGAAAATAATTGATTTTCGTGCAAGGCCTGAGAACTCTTTTTGATATTTCGCATCAAGATACCTTTGTTTTTCGAAAAATAAAAATTTTTAAAAATGGACTTTTTTTTAAATGACTTCAGTTCTAAAACGATAAGAAGAATATATGCAGTCCTTTCTGATTTACATTTCTTATGCTCATAGCTTTCTTTTAAGCTATCAATAAAATTTTTATGGTCTTTAATTTAAGAGAAAATCACGATATCAAAAATAACAAAAAAATCAAAAATAACAAAAAAATCAAAAATATCAAAAATATCAAAGAATATCAAAAAATAACAAAAATAACAAAAAATATCAAAAGAGTTCTCAGGCCTTGTTTTCGTGTTTAAAATTGATTTGTTTGAAAATGCATTTCTTTACCTAATTTACAAAGCAAAAACAAGTGAATAAAGTAGAAAATATTTTAGTCATAGTTGATAAATTTTTTATCAAAATAAAAAGTAAAATAATTTTTATTAAATAATGGTTCAGTTTATTATCTTATAAAATCAGAATTAATTTAACTAATAAAAAAATGAAAATTTTCTATGATAAACACTATTTGAATTTTATCTTAGAATAAAATTACTACAAGGAACTTTCTAACTGTTGCAAATTTTTAAAAACTTAACTAGTCAGTTATAACTGATTTACAGACCATGAGATTTTAAATTTTTTAATTTAATTACCAAGTAATGTAGAATTTTGTATTTATTACTCTTTAAAAAAACTGAAATCAAATAAAATGCAAATCAAAAAATTGCCTCTGAAAATTATACAAAATAAAATGATCCTTTTGAATTTTTTAAAATTATAACTTGTATTGAAAATATTCGAAATTAAATTTAAGTATATAAATATTACAATTTCAGATTCTTCAATAAAACTTTTTAAATCAGAATATCAAAATTGCTGATTGAAGAAAAAATTAAAATTTCTGGAAATTGTATTTCTTAAAAATACTAAATTTTTGTATGAGAAATTTAATTAAAGATTAAAAAGATTTATGTTTCATTCAATTTATTAGATCATCAAAAATTTAAATAGATATATTTTTTTACTCTGTTAATAATTTTTTAACACGGCCAAGTCCGAGACCGCCAAGAAGACCTGCTGCAGGATTGATAGTACCAGCAACGGGAGCAGCAGCAGGTGTGCCTCCCAACAAATTACCCACAGTATTTGTCAAATCTCCAACAATATCACCAAGACCATTTGCAGAAGCAAAATCTGGCACATCAAAAGTTGGAATTTGATAATTATTATTATTTTCATCATTTTTTAGAGGATAAGCAGGGTAAATTTGATATTGGGGTTGATCATACAATCTAGTTAAACGATCAAAATTTAATAGATATAAACCATATACATCAAATGAAGACTTATTTCTAACAAAAGGATAAAATTGATTTCCAGTAATTGGATTATATTGTGGATAACCAAAGCCTCCGAGTTTATTGATTTTTTGCCCGAATAAATTACCATAATATCTGCCGTCTAAGAAAACATCTTCATCGTCATTATCAAAATTAACAAACTTTCTTTTTGGAACTTAAAAAAATAAAAATTTAAATTTAAAATCAATTTATGAAGTTCATTTTTAGTTTTACCTCCTGCAATGCTATTGATAGCTAAAACAATACACAAAATTATTAATTTAAAACTCATTGTTTTTAAACTTCTTTTCTATTGAAATCACTTTCAATTCTGGTTGATTTCTGTACATTAACATTAACATTTTATAGTAAAATTCAAATCCGGAACCAAATTTCATTTGAAATTTTTTCATGATATTTCCTTAATTATACTGTCAAATTACAGAGCACTTGTTGCACGTTTTTAATTAAAAAGTTTCAATTTTCATATCGTGATAAACATGATTGAGAAAGAAATATTTTTATTGATATCCGAATGACAATTACTTTCGGTTGATAGTTAAGTATTTTGACAAAAAAAATCAAATTAGTTTTCAATAAATTTTTTATTAAATCTTTGTATAAAAAGTTCGACTGTATTTTAAATTTTGCTTTTCTGTTAATTAAAGATTTTATTTAAATATTTCTAAGCACCATGCACAAAATACGAATTATACAACTGAGTTAACCAAAACAACCAAAAATCAAGTCGAAGACACTCAAATTAATCGTTGATTAATCGCAAAATCGACAATTAATCTGAGTGTCTTCGTCTTGCCAAAATATTAGTTTTTTATTGATAAATAACCTTAACGTACTTGAGAAAAAAAATTGATTTCTTTATCTCAACATATGAGCAAACAAATTTTTTTTTTATTATTATGTTTCCAAAAATGTTCTGATGATGTTTTTAAGTTCGCTTTTAAAATCTTAACAATACAAATTGTAACAGTGTAATATAGCTTAGGCGATGGTTCTACAGAGCGTCAATGGCAGCTACTGAGTAATAAAATTATCGATAAACAAAATATATTTGATTATTTACAATACAAAAGAAAACTTGATAAGATAATTTTAATCATATCATAAAATACTTTATTTAATCACAAAGGCTTAAGATAAATTTTATTTAGAATTCAAAAAAAAATTTCATTTTATAAAAACATTTGTTGGTTGTTGTTTGAACTGACAAGATGGTTAAGAAAATTTTAATAAGTTTGTTTGCATTTTTTGCACTTTCCTGTGCAGATAGTAGTATGAGATTTATTTTCTATCATGAGTAAGTCAATTTTACTATTTTAAAAAAGAAATAATTTATTTTTGTTATAATCAGGATTAAAATTAATCGAGTCATTTTAAGATTTCATAATTATTAATTTAGGAATTAAAAAAAAAAATGATAAGAGAGCGATTTCCGTTTTTATGACTAATTGAAAAATATTTTAAAAATCTGCTTATTACTGCAAACATTCGTAAAATATAAAATGATAAATTTTTAAAAAATCCTTAGACCAACATTCGTGACTGAATACACAACTCTTGATTTTTTCACAATTTTAAATCATCCTGGCTTCCATCGAAATCGTCAAACTGTGATGTTTCATTATGCTCAAGATCAGACAATTACAACACCACAAGTTCATGATTTAGTCAGTGCTTATGCCACAAATGGACAATTTAATTATATTTTGGTTCATTATACTGATCCAAGAATTATTCAAAATTCTGTAAGTAAATTAAGAAATTTCATGAATAAATTTAGAACTAATGTTCTAATTTAGGATGCAGCAGATTTAGCAGAAGCAATTGCAATTACACTGACGAATTTTTTCAATAATGGCTACAGTTCTGGTCAAATGAACCTCATTGGGTTTTCACTAGGTGCACAAATTATGGATTGGTAATTGGTGAAAGGAATGAAGATTGATCAAAAAATAATGAAAATGTCATTTATTAATTGAGAAAAAATGAAATGCAAGACAAACCCAGGCAAGAACACTCGGAAAAGATCTTTATATATTGTTCTTCATTTTCTTTACCTTCTTCTACTATTCCTTTAAATTTCTTTCTATTTTCATTCCAATTGTTTTCATTTTCAATTTCTTCAAAATTGGTATTTTGAATTTGATTCCATTCATTCTGATTTATCTGTTGCTGATAATTCCAAATTTTTTCATTGGGATTTATTTTATTTCCCCATTTTCTTATTGTTACTTGTTGTTGCATATTTTTTTGAGGTTGATTATCAACAGCAGATATTGGAATTTCATTACCAAAATTTAAAGCTGGTCCAGTTCCACCTACTCCAAAATAGTCATCACTTTCATTATAATTAGGATCTATTGCAGAATTTCCTGCAGTTGCGATTATGTTGTTAAATGCAGAATTTGTCCCTTGAAATGGGACTTAAAAAATCTAATAAAAATAAATTTATTTATTAGAGTTTGAAACTTTACATACTTGGCAAAACATTTTTAATAGACACAAAAAGAAAAATTAAAATTTTTAATTTACTCATTTTACTTTAAATTAGTTTTAGTGTTTATCAAAACTCACTTAGAATCCAACTAAGAAAAAGTTTTTTATACTTCCTAATTTATTAGAAAAAGTCATGAAGAGTTTACACTTTTTCTTCCGGGGTAGAAAATGATTAAAAATTCAATCCTTATCGTGATTTTTTTAAACCACGTTTTGTGAATGAAAATAATTGATTTTCGTGTTTAAAATTGATTTGATTGAGAATGCATTTCTTTTTTAATTTACAAAGCAAAAACAAAGAAATAGAAAATATTTTAGTCATAATTTATCAAAATAAAATAATTTTTATTTAATAATGGTTCAGTTATTTATCTTACAAAATCAGAAATAATTTTGCTAATAGATTCGTATTCAAACTTTTAAAAATTATCTATGATAAACACCAAGGGATGGGAACTCTATTAAAAAAGTATTAAATTAACAAATAACTATCAAATTAACAAAAAAGTATCAAAAATGTGTATGGGATTTTTAATACTTTTATAATTTGCACAAGGCGTGAGAACTCTTTGATTATTTTGATTATTTTGATTATGCGTTTTTCTCTTTTTCTATAAGTCCTAAAAATTATCTTAATAGCTTTAAAGAAAGCTATGACCAAAAGAAACAGGAATCAAAATGTATTTTGTGGCTTTCAAATACTGTATAGAAACTATTGCTATTTTTGTAAAAGTCCAGTCTTGATTTTTTTTATTTTTTCGAAAAAAAAGGTAACTTGATGCGAATAATCAAAAAAATAATCAAAAAAGTTCTCAGGCCTTGAATTTGCATGAAGTAGCCTGGAAAATGGAATTTTTTCATCGCCTGCTTTATAAAAATTATCAAAGTTTCCAACCCTTGATAAACACTATTTGAATCTTACCTATAGAATAAAATTGCTACAAAAAACTTTCTAACTGTTTCAAATTTTTAAAAATTTAACTAGTCAGTTATAATTGATTTACAGACTATGAGGTTTTAAATTTTTTTAATTTCAAGTTATGAAGTATTTTATATCTATTTCTCTTTAAGAAAAAACTAAAACCAAATATAATCCAAATTTTTTATCAAAGAATTGCCTCTGAAAATTATACAAAATAAAATTATCCTTTTGAAGTTTTTAAAATTTTAACTTGTACTGAAAATATTCGAAATTAAATTTAAGTATATAAATATTACAATCTCAGATTCTTCAATAAAACTTTTTAAATCAGAATATCAAAATTGCTGATTGAAGAAAAAATTAATTTTTTATGAAATTTATTTAAAAATATGAAATTTTTGTATGAGAAATTTAATTAAAGATTAAAATGATTTATGTTTCATTCAATTTATTAGATCATCAAAAAATTTATATAGATATATTTTTTTACTCTGTTAATAATTTTTTAACGACGACCAAGTCCGAGACCGCCAAGAAAACCTGCTGCAGGATTGATAGTACCAGCAACGGGAGCAGCAGCAGGTGTGCCTCCCAACAAATTACCCACAGTATTTGTCAAACCTCCAACAATATCACCAAGACCATTTGCAGAAGCAAAATCTGGCACATCAAAAGATGAAATTTGATAATTATTATTATTTCCATCATTTTTTAGAGGATAAACAGGGTAAATTTGATATTGGGGTTGACCATACAATCCAGTTAAACGACCACCATTTGATAGATATAAATCATATGGATCAAATAAAGACGGATTACTAACATAAGGATAAAATTGATTTCCAGTAATTGGATTATATTGTGGATAACCAAAGCCTCCGAGTTTATTGAATTTTTGACCCAATAAATCACCATAATATTTGTCGTCTAAGAAAACATCTCCATCGCCATTATCAAAAACAACAAACTTTCTTCTTGGAACTTAAAAAAAATCAAAATTTAAATTTAAAATCAATTTATGAAGTTCATTTTTAGTTTTACCTCCTGCAATGCTATTGATAGCTAAAACAATACACAAAATTATTAATTTAAAACTCATTGTTTTCAAACTTCTTTTTCTATTGAAATCACTTTCAATTCTGGTTGATTTCTGTACATTAACATTGACATTTTATAGTAAAATTTGAAAGAGTAAAATTCAAATCAGGAACCAAATTTCATTTGAAATTTTTTCATGATATTTCCTTAATTATACTGGCAAATTACAAAGCACTTGTTGCACGTTTTTAATTAAAAAGTTTCAATTTTCATATCGTGATAAACATGATTGAGAAAAAAATATTTTTATTGATATCTGAATGACAATTACTTTCGGTTGATAGTTAAGTATTTTGACAAAAAAAAAAACAAATTAGTTTTCAATAAATTTTTAATAAATCTTTGTATAAAGTTTGACTGTATTTTAAATTTTGCTTTTCTGTTAATTAAAGATTTTATTTAAATATTTCTAAGCACCATGCACAAAATATGAATTATACAACTGAGTTAACCAAAAAAACCAAAAATCAAGGCGAAGACACTCAAATTAATCGTTGATTAATCGCAAAATCGACAATTAATCTGAGTGTCTTCGTCTTGCCAAAAAATTAGTTTTTTATTGATAAATAACCTTAACGTACTTGAGAAAAAAATTGATTTCTTTATCTCAACATATGAGCAAACAAATTTTTTTTTTATTATTATGTTTCCAAAAATGTTCTGCTGATGTTTTTAAGTTCGCCTTTAAAATCTTAACGATACAAATTGTAACAGTGTAATATAGCTTAGGCGATGGTTCTACAGAGCGTCAATGGCAGCTACTGAGTAATAAAATTATCGATTAACAAAATATATTTGATTATTTACAATACAAAAGAAAACTTGATTAATTTAATCATATCATTAAAATACTTATTTAATCACAAAGGCTTAAGATAAATTTTTATTTAGAATTCAAAAAAAAAAAAATTTCATTTTATAGAAAACATTTGTTGGTTGTTTTGTTTGAACTGACAAGGATGGTTAAGAAAATTTTAATAAGTTTGTTGCATTTTTTGCACTTTCCTGTGCAGATAGTAGTATGAGATTTTATTTTCTATCATGGAGTAAGTCAATTTTTTACTATTTTAAAAAGAAATAATTTATTTTTGTTATATAATCAGGATTAAAATTAATCGAGTCATTTTAAGATTTCATATTAATTAATTTAGGAATTAAAAAAAAAAAAATGGATAAGAGGCGATTTCCGTTTTTGAATAATGATAATTTAAAAAATATTTTAAAAATTCGCTTAATATTGCAAATGTTCGTAAAATATAAATGATAAATTTTTTAAAAATCCTTAGACCAACATTCGTGACTGAATACAGCAACTCTTGATTTTTTCATCAATTTTAAATCATCCTGGCTTCCATCGAAATCGTCAAACTGTGATTGTTTCATTATGCTCAAGATCAGACAACAATTACAACACCACAAGTTCATGATTTAGTCAGTGCTTATGCCACAAATGGACAATTTAATTAATAATTTTGGTTCATTATAACTGATCCCAAGAATTATTGTCAAAATTCTGTAAAGTAAATTAAGAAATTTCATGAATAAATTTAGAACTAATGTTCTAATTTAGGATGCAGCAGATTTAGCAGAAGCAATTGCAATTACACTGACGAATTTTTTCAATAATGGCTACAGTTCTGGTCAAATGAACCTCATTGGGTTTTCACTAGGTGCACAAATTATGGATTGGTAATTGGTGAAAGGAATGAAGATTGATCAAAAAATAATGAAAATGTCATTTATTATTTTGAGAAAAAATGAAATGGCAAGACAAACCCAGGCAAGAACACTCGGAAAAGATCTTTATATATTGTTCTTCATTTTCTTTACCTTCTTCTACTATTCCTTTAAATTTCTTTCTATTTCATTCCAATTTGTTTTCATTTTCAATTTCTTCAAAATTGGTTATTTTGAATTTGATTCCATTCATTCTGATTTATCTGTTGCTGATAATTCCAAATTTTTTCATTGGATTTATTTTATTTCCCCATTTTCTTATTGTTACTTGTTGTTGCATATTTTTGAGGTTGATTATCAACAGCAGATATTGGGAAATTTCATTACCAAAATTTAAAGCTGGTCCAGTTCCACCTACTCCAAAATAGTCATCACTTCATTATAATTAGGATCTATTGCAGAATTTCCCTGCAGTTGCGATTATGTTTGTTAAATGCAGAATTTGTCCCTTGAAATGGGACTTTAAAAAATCTAATAAAATAAATTTATTTATTAGAGTTTGAAACTTTAACTACTTGGCAAAACATTTTTAATAGACACAGATAAATTAAATTTTTTAATTTATTCATTTTACTTTAAAATTAGTTTTAGTGTTTATCAAAACTCACTTAGAATTCCAACTAAGAAAAGTTGTTTAACCTCCTAATTTATTAGAAAAAATCATGAAGAGTTTAACATTTTTTCTTCCGGAGTAGAAAATGTTTTAAAATTTTAATCCTTATCGTGATTTTATTAAACCACGTTTTATGAATGAAAATAATTGATTTTCGTGCAAGGCCTGAGAACTCTTTTTGATTATTTCGCATCAAGATACCTTTGTTTTTCGGAAATAGAAAATTTTTAAAAAATGGACTTTTTTTAATGACTTCAGTTCTAAAACGATAAGAAGAATATATGCAGTCCTTTCTGATTTACATTTCTTATGCTCATAGCTTTTCTTTAAGCTATCAATAAAATTTTTATGGTCTTTAATTTAAGAGAAAATCACGATATCAAAAATAACAAAAAAATCAAAAATAACAAAAAAATCAAAAATATCAAAAAAATATCAAAAGAATATCAAAAAATAACAAAATAACAAAAAATATCAAAAAGAGTTCTCAGGCCTTGTTTTCGTGTTTAAAATTGGTTTGTTTTGAAAATGCATTTCTTTACCTAATTTACAAAGCAAAACAAGTGAATAAAGTGAAAATATTTTAGTCATAGTTGATAAATTTTTTATCAAAATAAAAAGTAAAATAATTTTTATTAAATAATGGTTCAGTTATTATCTTATAAAATCAGAATTAATTTAACTAATAAAAAAATGAAATTTTCTATTGATAAACACTATTTGAATTTTATCTTTAGAATAAAATTACTACAAGGAACTTCTAACTGTTGCAAATTTTTAAAAACTTAACTAGTCAGTTATAACTGATTTACAGACCATGAGATTTTAAATTTTTTAATTTAATTACCAAGTAATGTAGAATTTTGTATTTATTACTCTTTAAAAAAAAACTGAAATCAAATAAAATGCAAATCAAAAATTGCCTCTGAAAATTATACAAAATAAATGATCCTTTTGATTTTTTTTAAAATTATAAACTTGTATTGAAAATATTCGAAATTAAATTTAAGTATATAAATATTACAATTTCAGATTCTTCAATAAAACTTTTTAAATCAGAATATCAAAATTGCTGATTGAAGAAAAAAATTAAAATTTCTGGAAATTGTATTTCTTAAAAATACTAAATTTTTGTATGAGAAATTTAATTAAAGATTAAAAAGATTTATGTTTCATTCAATTTATTAGATCATCAAAAATTTAAATAGTATTATTTTTTTACTCTGTTAATAATTTTTTAACAACGGCCAAGTCCGAGACCGCCAAGAAGACCTGCTGCAGGATTGATAGTACCAGCAACGGGGCAGCAGCAGGTGTGCCTCCCAACAAATTACCCACAGTATTTGTCAAATCTCCAACAATATCACAAGACCATTTGCAGAAGCAAAATCTGGCACATCAAAAGTTGGAATTTGATAATTATTATTATTTTCATCATTTTTTTGAGGATAAGCAGGGTAAATTTGATATTGGGGTTGATCATACAATCTAGTTAAACGATCAAAATTTAATAGATATAAACCATATACATCAAATGAAGGACTTTTTCTAACAAAAGGATAAAATTGATTTCCAGTAATTGGATTATATTGTGGATAACCAAAGCCTCCGAGTTTTATTGATTTTTTGCCCGAATAAATTACCATAATATCTGGCCGTCTAAGAAAACATCTTCATCGTCATTATCAAAATTAACAAACTTTCTTTTTGGAACTTAAAAAAATAAAAATTTAAATTTAAAATCAATTTATGAAGTTCATTTTTAGTTTTACTCCCTGCAATGCTATTGATAGCTAAAACAATACACAAAATTATTAAATTAAAACTCATTGTTTTTAAACTTCTTTTCTATTGAAATCACTTTCATTCTGGTTGATTTCTGTACATTAACATTAACATTTTATAGTAAAATTCAAATCCGGAACCAAATTTCATTTGAAATTTTTTCATGATATTTCCCTTAATTATACTGTCAAATTACAGAGCACTTGTTGCACGTTTTTAATTAAAAAGTTTCAATTTTCATATCGTGATAAACATGATTGAGAAAGAATATTTTTATTGATATCCGAATGACAATTACTTTCGGTTGATAGTTAGTATTTTGACAAAAAAAATCAAATTAGTTTTCAATAATTTTTTATTAAATCTTTGTATAAAAAGTTCGACTGTATTTTAAATTTTGCTTTTCTGTTAATTAAAGATTTTATTTAAATATTTCTAAGCACATGCACAAAATATGAATTATACAACTGAGTTAACCAAAACAATCAAAAACAAGTGCAAGACACTCAATTAATCGTTGATTAATCGCAAAATCGACAATTTATCTGAGTGTCTTCGTCTTGCCAAAATTTAGTTTTTATTGATAAATAAACCTTAACGTACTTGAGAAAAAAATTGATTTCTTTATCTCAACATATGAGCAAAACAAATTTTTTTTTTATTATTATGTTTCCAAAAATGTTCTGATGATGTTTTTAAGTTCGCTTTTAAAATCTTAACGATACAAATTGTAACAGTGTAATATAGCTTAGGCGATGGTTCTACAGAGCGTCAATGGCAGCTACTGAGTAATAAAATTATCGATAAACAAAATATATTTGATTATTTACAATACAAAAGAAAACTTGATAAGATAATTTTAATCATATCATAAATACTTTATTTAATCACAAAGGCTTAAGATAAATTTTATTTAGAATTCAAAAAAAAATTTCATTTTATAAAAACATTTGTTGGTTGTTGTTTGAACTGACAAGATGGTTAAGAAAATTTTAATAAGTTTGTTTGCATTTTTTGCACTTTCCTGTGCAGATAGTAGTATGAGATTTATTTTCTATCATGAGTAAGTCAATTTTACTATTTTAAAAAAGAAATAATTTATTTTTGTTATAATCAGGATTAAAATTAATCGAGTCATTTTAAGATTTCATAATTATTAATTTAGGAATTTAAAAAAAAAATAGATAAGAGAGCGATTTCCGTTTTTATGATAATTGAAAAAATATTTTAAAAATCTGCTTATTACTGCAAACATTCGTAAAATAATAAAATGATAAATTTTTAAAAAATCCTTAGACCAACATTCGTGACTGAATACACAACTCTTGATTTTTTCACAATTTTAAATCATCCTGGCTTCATCGAAATCGTCAAACTGTGATGTTTCATTATGCTCAAGATCAGACAATTACAACACCACAAGTTCATGATTTAGTCAGTGCTTATGCCACAAATGGACAATTTAATTATATTTTGGTTCATTACACTGATCCAAGAATTATTCAAAATTCTGTAAGTAAATTAAGAAATTGCATGAATAAATTTAGAACTAATGTTCTAATTTAGGATGCAGCAGATTTAGCAGAAGCAATTGCAATTACATTGACAAATTTCTTTAATAATGGCTACAGTTCTGGTCAAATGAACCTCATTGGGTTTTCACTAGGTGCACAAATTATGGCTCGTGCATCACGTCGTGTTCAAGAAATTTCCAGTCGCCGTCATGTCATTGGTCGTCTTACAGGTCTCGATCCAATTCAACTTGGTTGGATTTCAGGCAATCGAATTGGTCGTTTAAGTTCTAGTGATGCACAATGGGTTGAATCAATACATACAGAAGGAAATCAACTTGGTGATACTGGTGCTAATGGACATCTTTCATTCTTTGTTAATGGAGGCATTACTCAACCATTTTGTACACAAACTTTGCCTGGAAATCGAGCTGAATGCAGTCACATTTTTGCATTGACTGTTTGGGCCGAATCAGTTCGTGCAACTGTGCCTGCTTTTCCTAGTTTGAGTTGTCCAACATGGAATGAATTTACAAGTGGACAATGTAATAATAACCCAATTGCATATATGGGACGATCAAATTCTGCTACTTTGTTAAGAGGACCTTTCATGCTGAGAACAAATATGGAACCACCATGGAGTAGAAATGTTGCTACTCCTTAAAAAAATTTTTAATCAATTTGAAAAAATGAAATAAAATTTTTTTTTATACAACACAATGTTTTGCATTGACAAGTTCAAAATATCAAAAACATTAAAATTTCAGTTTTTGTTTGATTTTTATTGCTTCAAAATCAAAGTTCTTTTTAACTTGTTAAAATTTGTTAAAAAGATGTGAAATTTTAGAAAAGTAATTTTTTTCTACAAATAACTTGAAAATTTTTATTCTGCAAAATTCTTAATGATGACGTTTTGATTAAAATACCTCTTTAAATTCATTTGATAAGATTAAAAAAGTTCTTAATAATCAGTCATAAAAAAGTTAAAAATAAACATCAAATTGGAACTTCCAGAATTTTCATTCAAACTGTGATATCCTTTGAATGATTCTGATAAGATAAAAATTTTAACAATTGCCTTTATCTTATCAAAATCTTCTTAATTAATTTTATCTTTAATTTAATAAATGTATAAATATAAACAAAATTTTATTTATAAAAGCATTTGTTGTAAATTCATTAAAGGAGAAATAGCAAAAAATGTTTGTGAAAATTTTCTTTATATTTTCTGCTTTGATAACAGTTGCATTTTCTGATAGCAGAATAAGATTTATCTTTTATCAATCGTGAGTTTATTAGGATAAGAAATTTATTGATAAACATTTTACAGAGTTGTTAGAATACAAGTAGAAATTTAGAAAATATTTTTTTAAAAATATTCCTAATAATTTAAAAACGTAACTTTTTTGTAATAAAAAAACTTTTCCAGACCAACACAAACGACAGAATACAGCACTTTAAACTTTTTCACTTTAGTAAATAATCCTGGATTTCAAAGAGATCAAGGATTAGTTGTTTTTCATTATGGAGAAGGCCAAACTTTAACAACACCTCAAGTTCTTGATGTTGTTAATTCTTATGCTGGAAATAGAAATTATAATTTTGTTCTTGTACATTATTTTAATACCAATGTTGTCAGCACTGGAGTAAGTTAGATAATTTATACAGTTGCTAAAATTTTTAAAATATTTTCGATTTTAGAATGCTGTAGAATTAGCAGAAGGAATTTCAACTGCTTTAATTCAACTTCTTGAAAATGCTTTCCCAGCTGATGATTTAAATCTTGTTGGTTTTGGATTAGGTGCACAATTGATAGCAAGAGTATCAAGAAGAATTCAAGAGCGTTCGAATCGAAGATTCATTGTCGGTCGCCTCACTGGTCTAGAACCAATTCAACTTGGAATGATTTCAGGCAATAATATTGGCCGTTTAGGACCAAGTGATGCAGCATTTGTTGAATCAATTCATACTGAAGGAAATCAACTTGGTGATCATGGTTCACGTGGTCATATTTGGTTTATGGTCAATGGAGGGCAAACTCAACCAATGTGCGATCAAACGTTACCTGGTAATAGAGCTGAATGCAGTCACATTTTTGTTCTTAATATTTGGGCTGAATCAGTTCGAGCAATTTCTCCTGTTTTTCCTGCATTAGCATGCAATGCTTGGGCACAATTTCTTTCGGGAGTTTGTAATACCAATCCGATAGCTCATATGGGAAGATCACATCCAAATACAGCTTTAAGAGGAAGTTATTTCTTGCAAACTAATATGCAGCCACCATGGTCAAGAGAACAAGCACATCCTTAAAAAATTGCAACCAAAAATTGTTAAATAAAATCAAATAAAGAATAACGAAAATTAAAAATTTTGAATAAATTTATTTGAATTTCTTTTTATTCTGTTTCAAAATTTTAGAAAACAAAATATTTCTAGCCTTATTAACGTCAAAGCTGTCTGAGAAAAAAGTTAGTTCACCACGAGAAAACAAGTTGATTAAAAACAACTAAATTTTACAATCAATTCATCAAATTGATAAGAAACTTTTTTGATCTTTGAACAAGATTGGATTTATCATTTTACAATCAAAGTATAAAAGTCATGTCTTTCTCTTTTCATGAAACATTTGTGCATAAACAGTCACAGAAATAATTTTGAAAATGTTTGTGAAAAGTTTAATTTTTCTTGTTTTAATAGCAGCAATTTCTGCTGAAAATAGATTCAGTTTTATTTTCTATCAAGAGTAAGAAATTTTTTTTCAATGTTTTTTGGAGAGTTCTAAATTTAAAATTTTTTAGACCAACACAAACAACAGAATATACAGTTGAAAATTTACATACAATTCTTAATCATCCAAGCTTTGGTCGATTAAGAAACACAGTAATTTTTCATTATGGAGCAGATCAGACACTTGCAACACCACAAGTTCATGATTTAGTCAGTGCTTATGCTACAAACGGACAATTTAATTACATTGTCATTAATTATCCAAATTCTGGTCTTATAAGCACTGGAGTAAGTCCTAAAAAATTAAAAACTTGACCATCACTAAATTTTTTTTTTGACAGAATGCTCAATCACTTGCTGATAGCATTACAACAGCATTAACAAACCTTTTTGAAAATGGCTACAATTCAGGTTATATGAATCTTCTTGGTTTTGGAATGGGAGCTCAGATCCTTGCTCGTGCTTCACGTCTTGTTCAAAGTCGTTCAAATCGTCGACATGTTGTTGCTCGTCTTACTGGACTCGACCCTTGGAATATGGGTCCAATTTCAAGTATTCAAGTTGGTGTTTTGAGTTCAACTGATGCTCAATGGGTTGAAAGTGTTCACACTGAAGGCAATCAAAGAGGTGATTTAGAATCAAATGGTCATGTTTCATTCTTTGTTAATGGAGGCATTGAGCAACCAATGTGTAATCAAGCGCTACCAACAGCAAGATGGGATTGCAGTCATATATTTGCACTAAGTGTTTGGGCTGAATCAGTCAGAGCGAGATCGACTGTCTTTGCTAGTTTGAGTTGCGGTTCATGGTCAGAGTTTCTAAGTGGAGTTTGTAATAATAATGCTGTGGCTCATATGGGAAGAATTGGATCACAACCAACTGCGAGAGGTCCTTTCTTTTTGCTTACTAATTTACAACCACCTTTTTCAAGAAATCAAGCTCATCCTTAAATTTATGAAAATTTTCAAAGCTTTGAAATTTGAATAAAGAAATAGGAATTATGAATAAAAAAGTTTAAGTAATTGTAGAAAATACAATAATGTCAAAATTTTGAAAATATTTTTAAAATTTAGTTAATTTTGATTTTAGCAAGCATCAAAAATCTATGTCATAATCTATGACTCAAAAATTATTTATTAGGAAATTTTTTTCTTTTAATAAAATTCAATATTTTCAATGTTTTCTTTCCAACTCTGTTTTAAGTCTTAATCAATCTAATTCTAATCAATCTAATTTAAAGTCATCTTATCAATTCACCATGTGGCATTCTTTAATTTCCCAAAAGATAAGTTAAGGAAATTGATAATTTTGTCAACTCAAAAAATTCCCACGATTGAAATCATTTGACTTTAAACGAGTGAAATAAAAACACTGAAGTTAAAAATGCTGTTCAAAAGTTTATTTCTTTTGATTGCATTTACTGCAGTTGCAAAATGTGATCCAAGAATTCGATTTATTTTCTATTTTGGGTAAGAAATTTTTGTTTGAAATGATTTAGAACATTTTTAGAGAAATAAATATTTTTTATCTTAAAAAGTTTCATAAATTTTTCTTTTTCAATTTTAGCAACACAGATTTCATTGAAACTGCACAATTTATGGTTGGAAATTTAGAAAACATTCGGTCCCATCCAGCTTTTAATAATGCAATGAATACAGTAATGTTTCACTATGGAGCTGGTCAATCATTATCTACAATTCAAGTTCATGATATTGTGACTTCCTACATTTTCAGTCGCAGTTATAATTTCATTGCTGTTTCATATGAAGACAACAGTATCATTGGAACCGATGTAAGAATGTTTTTTAAATTTCTCGAAGATTCTTTTAATTTTTTCTATTTAGACGGCAAATGAACTTGCAGCTGGAATTACAACAGGTCTTCTAAGACTTTTCAATGGCGGTTACAATTCAGGTTTTATGAATCTTCTTGGATTTGGTCTTGGCGCCCAGATAATGGCACGAGCTTCACGTCAAGTTCAATCACAGTCAAATAGACAACACATCATTGGTCGCCTCACAGGTTTAGATCCATGGGCATTAGGTCCAATAAATAGCATCACAATTGGTCGTTTAAGTTCAGCTGATGCTCAATGGGTCGAGTCAATTCATACTGAAGGCAATCAAAGAGGTGATCATGAAAGTCGTGGACATGTTTGGTTTATGGTCAATGGCGGAGTTGGTGAGATAGGAAAAAGTTGGATGTAATTTTAGGACTAAAATTTCTAACATTAAAAATTTTTTTTAGCTCAACCAATGTGCGATCAAACTTTGCCAACAGCAAGATGGGATTGCAGTCATGTATTTGCATTGACAATTTGGGCAGAATCTGTTCGATCTTCAACACCAACTTTCCCTGCTTTAAGTTGTCCAACTTGGGATAATTTCATTTCACAATCGTGCAATGGCAATCAAGTTGGTCATTTAGGACGAACAACTGAGAATAATTTGAGAGGCAGTTATATGCTAAGAACAAACATGTTGCCTCCATATTCAAGAAATACTGCCTTACCATTTTAATTGTCATTGTTTCTTTTTTCGTTTATCAATAAAAACTTTTTTTTCTCTCGTTTAAATCTTTTGACGTATTAAAGGAAATTCCACTTGAAATGATAACCTTGAGAAATAGTCAATATCTTATCTTATAAAAATATTGTAGAGATTAACTGTAAAATGAATAAGAAAATATTTTGTTTTTTTTTTTTCAGACTCATTGTGTCTGTAATTTTTGAGTGAAAATGTTATTCAAAAGTTTTTTGGTTCTTTTTGTTTTGTTTGTTGTGGGAAATTGTGATAATCGAATTATTTATCGATTTTATCATGAGTGAGTTTGCAAATTTTATTAAATTTTTTTATATTGGAAATAACAATTTGAAAATTTATGGTGACATTTCTTTTTAAAACAGCTTGAAATTTGATTTTTTTATTAGAAGTGATTAAAAGATAACAAAAGATAATCATATAACATACAATTTAATGTAGTTCCAATGACACGGTGAAACGTAGTGCGTTAAATTCAAAAAGGCTTTTTGAATAATGAAAAATTTGTACGTTATTATACTAAAATATTTTTGTCTGTCATTCAACATTATTGATTTTCTATTATTTCCAAAAATATTTTTTAAAATCGGACAAAAACCAGGGTTGGAAATCTGTGAAAATCTGTTAACACACGGAATCTGTAAACAGAAATTTTCTGTTAACAGATTTTATCTGTTTACAGATTCTGCCTGTTAACAGAAAAAATCTGTTAACTATTAAGAGACAAAATCTGTTAACAGATTTCACCTTTTAACTATAAACAGATTTTTCTGTTAACAGATAAAATCTGTAAACAGATTCTATCTGTTTGCAGATTTCATCAGTTAACAGAATCTGTCTTTATGTTTACATTTATGTATACATTTTGAATTGTTTTAAAATGTTATAAAACGTGTTGACCATACGAAGAATTGATTTCGAGACCTATAGTGCACTAGACCGAGACTCTGTTCACTAAACTATCATAGTTATTTACTATTTGACAACTATTTTTGAAATCTTCATACTTAAACCTTTCTTAATAATATTTGGCATAAAAGATTAAGATTTAGATATTGTATTCGCATTTGATACACGAATGTGAGAACAATTTCTTATAATTTGGATGTTAAAAAGGTTTTAAGTATGAAGATTGCAAAAATAGTTGTCAAATAGTAAATAACTATGATAGTTCAGTGAACAGAGTCTCGGTCTAGTGCACTATAGGTCTCGAAATCAATTCTTTGTATGGTCAACACGTTTTATAACATTTTAAAACAATTCAAAATGTAAACATAAAGACAGATTCTGTTTTTTCCAACCCTGACAAAAACCTTTGGTTTATATTGAATTATGACGGTTATAATTGATATGAGAAGGATTAAATATAATTTAACCTTTTACAGTGATTTCAATCCTAATTAACTGAAAAATTTAAAAAGCTTTTTATGAAAACAAATTAGAAACTCATTATTTTTTATCTAATAACAATAGCAATTTTTCTTCTTGTCTTAAAAATCATAAAAACAACCGTTTGTTTTTCTTCTTAGAAACACAGTTTCATTCTTCAACACCAGTAATTTTCAATGGATTTCACAGCATCCAGCGTTTGTCATGTCAAGAATCACTGTAATTTTTCATTATGGTGCTGATCAAAGAATAGAAACACCTGAAGTGCATGATGTCATTAGCTCTTATGTTGGAAATGGTCTATACAATTTCGTCGTCGTTGATTATGCAGACGTTAACACAATCAGTACAGGAGTAAGCTCAAAATTGATTTAAAATCTATAGAAATTTTTAAAATAATATTTTTAATTTCTAGAATGCAAACAGCATAGCAGACGGCATCACAACAAGTCTTATTAATCTTTTCGAATTTGGCTACAGTTCTGGTTTAATGTCGCTTGTTGGTTTTTCATTAGGTGCACAAATTATGGCTCGTGCATCACGACAAGTTCAAGATCGTTCAAATCGTCGTCATATTGTTGGTCGCCTCACAGGTTTAGATCCATGGGCGCTTGGACCAATAAATAGTATAACCATTGGTTCACTTAGTCCAACTGATGCACAACTTGTTGAATCAATTCATACTGAAGGAAATTCACGTGGTGACCATGGCTCAAGAGGGCATGTCTCTTTCTTTGTCAATGGTGGCGTAAATCAACCTTGGTGCTCACAAACTTTGCCTGGAAATCGTGCTGATTGCAGTCACATTTTTGCTTTGACTGTTTGGGCTGAAACTGCCAGATCAACTACAGGAGTGGTAAAATTTTTAAAACTTCTAATTTCGAAATTTAAAAAATTCAATAATTTATTTTTTAGTTTCCTTCACTTTATTGCAATAGTTGGAGTGAATTCACTGCGGGACTATGTAATAATAATTCTATGTCTTATATCGGGAGAACAACAGCTAACAATTTGAGAGGGTATAAAATTTTTTATTTTATTATTCTTAAAATACTTAAAAATTGTTTTCTTTCAGATCATACTTTTTAAGAACAAACAATTTTCCACCTTTCTCCAGAAATACACCTTTTCCATAAATGATTTATTAAATTGATTAAAAAAATAAATTAACAAAATTTTATTAGTCGGTTTTTGTTTTTAGCATTGCGTATTTTGAAATTTTTAAATTTTATTTATAGCAACTCATTTCAATTTTTATGGTATTATTTTTTTTAAAAAAAATCAAAACTATCAAAACACTTTGTAAAATAAATAAAAGAAAAAAGTTTGTCTGTGAGTCTATGGACGGAAAAAAATTAAAATTGAATTGCTAGAAGTTCAATTTCTATAAAAAAATTTGAAAGTTATATTTTTTATTTCTGAATCAAAGAAATTTTTAAATATTTTTCTACCGTTATAAATAGAACAAATCTTTTTGATTGTCCATATGAACAACTTTCAATTTGTAAACAAAAACTTTCAGAATAATAAAATAACATTTGATATTTTAATTTTAATTCAAATCTTAAAGATGAAGAGAAAACTTGAAGAAGATTTAAATATTTGTGACTTATCAGATGACATTCTTCTAGAAATTTTTGATTTCTTTAATAAAGAAACAATCGAAAATTTAATAAAAGTTTGTAAAAGGTAAATAAAATATAAAAAATTTAGATTCAAAATTATTTTGAAAAATTTCCCTTTTTCTAGATGGCGAAATTTAATTCTGAGTTCATCAAAACTTTCAAGAAAGCCAACAATGTTTAATAATTTTGCAATTTATTTTCGTCGAAATATTTCAATGCAACAAAAAGTTGAAAGTTTACTTGAAAAGTCAAAAAAATTTCCATACAGAAATTTTTGTTTTTCTCAACTTTACAATGAAGATTCACATTCATTATTCGATGATTTTTCAAAATTTATGACTGAATCAACAAATGGAAGAGCTGAAAAAATTATGTTCAATGAAGTTCCAATTTTCATGATAATTAAAGGAATTCAAGTCAATTCTGATAGTTTAGTGTATCTTGAAATTAATATTGATTTCCAAAAGGATATTTTACCAACTAATAGAGAAATTAATTTAAAAAATTTAAAAACTTTAAAAATTTTTGAATTTTTTTCAATTTTAAAAATCATTCAATGTGAAAATTTGACTGATTTTTCCCTTCATGCACTTCCTAGACCAAGTTTGGCATTAAAAGTTTTGAAAAATTTCCTTCAAAATTGTGAAAAAATTAAAATTTTAAGACTAGTAGACAATTTCCCAAAGCTTGACAATGTAAAATTTCAAATCGAAAATTTTGATCTTGAAATCAATCGAAGAAATTCAGAAAATTTTATTGAAAATTTTCAAATATTTTTAAATTCACAAAGGAAATCTTTGAGAAATTTGAATATAAAAAATTCAATTGTTGATTATCGAAAAATTTTGAATGTTATTAATGAAGAAACTCAGTTAGAAAAATTGCACCTTTGTTGCTATTGTGATCAAAACAATCGAAACAAAATAATGACAGCAAATTTGACAGTTAAGGAGATGAAATTTGATGTTTTTCTACTGTTTCAAGGAAGACTTCATGGAAAAGTTGATGTGAGTTTATTTTTCTTGAAATTTTATACAAAAATAGAAGTTTGTAAAAATCTACAAACTTGTAATAAACAAAAATTTTTTCTGTTTATCGTAAGTTACTGTCTGTCGTAGGCAAAAGTTTAATCTGTTTGTAGCAGGCAAAATTTTTGAGAAATTCATTCAAATTTGATATAGTTTAAAATTTTTTTTCTTATCTTTTACAGCCATCACAATTGATTAAAACCTTCAAAGAATTTCCATCTGTTGAACATCTCAATATAAAAGGATTTTATGAAGATTTTAGCAAAATTATCAGAAAAGCAAACTTTTCAAATCTCAAGTCATTACATATTAATTCATTTAACAAAATAAATCTTCATTATCACGAAGTTTCATTCAAAAATCTCGAAACTTTTATAATTGACTGCATTCATAATGAAGAAACAGCAAGACTTTGGATAAAAATGATTTCATTTTTTCCTAATGTGAAACATTTGATTGTGAAACGATGGACATACAAGCCGAAAAATAAACAAAAGCAACTTAAAGGATCAATTATTCAAAAACTTTTTAAATGTGGCAAAAATGTTGAAAAAATTTCTATTGAAGAATGCTATAGTTTGTCATTTGGATTTTTTGATTATCTAAAAGAAAGAAATTCAAATTTGAAATTGCTCAAAATTGGAGTTTCAAAAGATGAAGAAATTGAAGCGGTAAAGCAGAAATTTTATGGATCAAAACTTGAATTAATTGTTACAAATTATCAAGAAAAATTAACAAGCAAATGGTCTTATGATCCTGAATATTTAAAGAAGAGAAGAATTTAGAAAATATAAATGATATTTTTGTATTTATAAATAAAAAATCATTAGTTAATTGAAATTGAATTTTAATGAATTATTGTAAAAATTTCTCTAATTATTTTTTCCCAAAGAAAAATAATTTCAGCACGTTAAGACACGAAAAGTCGTGTTAAAGCTTTTTAGCTTATGTAAGTGAATCAACAAAGATTTTGAACTGAACTACGGAATGCTAAGCATCAATTTACTCAATTGTAAATATTAAGTATCTAATACTTGTGCCCAAGATATCAAACATCGATACCTTTAAAAAAAGCTTTGCAGACGCTAGTATGATTTAAAGCAGAAACTATTCAATTAAGTACTTTGATGATTTGCACATTTTTCTTTAATCTCATTTCTTTTCATTTACAAAAAATTATGAAATTCTCAAAATTGTAAATTCATCATGATCTTCAATTAACAAGTGCAAATTTTCTTTTTCTTTTTTATGGAATACATACATGTACAAAATGATAAGAAATAAATATTTGATAACTCAACTCACATATGAATAACTTCTAATTTAGATAACTCACACATTTCAAATTTTAATCTTTACACAAGTTTTTAATATTTTGTCTTTTCTCAACGCAGGTATAAAAACGAGAATAAATTGTAAAATAATTGTCAGTTCTCGCTTATTACTCTTAGTTGATTGAAGTTTCTTGCTCTGAAAATTTTTACAATGGCAAATCCAAATCAAGAAGTTAAATATACAAAAGTAAGTGAAGTTTTTCGTGATAAAAACGTGACAAAATCATGAAATATGAGTCATTTAATTATGTGAAGAAAAAATTATTTTAAAAATTTTATTTAATTTCATGAAATAAATTGAATTATGAACTTTAAATGTTTGTTAAGTAAAAAAAAATATTGACACTGAAATATTATTAAATGTTTAAATAAAAACTTGTTTGTTAATACACAAAAAATTACTAAAATTCAAGCATTAATTTAATTTCTTATCTTGAGATGTTGCATAATTGTAAATGTCGTCAATTTAAATTATTTTTCATAACAATTATTTGAAATTTACTATCTTTTTTATTTTTCATAAAACTTTCTACAATTTAAAAGAAAATTTTAAACAAAGTTTTTTTTCTTATCTAATTTTTGTCACATACGAATTAATAAAATTTCTTATTTTCTTGCTTATCTTAGCTCTTTATCAACAATGAGTTTGTAAATTCAGTTAGTGGCAAAACATTTGAGACCTTGAATCCATCGACAGAAAAGAAAATTGCTGACATTGCTGAAGGTGATAAAGCTGATGTTGATTTAGCTGTTGCTGCTGCAAAGAAAGCTTTTGAAAGAAAATCAGAATGGAGAAATTTAGATTCAACTGCGAGAGCTGCATTGTTGAACAAGTGAGTAAAAAATTTAAACTTTCTTAACATTTTCAAATTTCTCAAATTTTTTAATGAAATTTTTAGACTAGCCGACCTAATCGCCCGTGACATTGACATCATTTCCAATCTTGAAGCTCTTGACACAGGAAAGCCAATTGATCATGCAAAAATGCAAGTTGGTTGGGCTGTCAATGTGTTCCGAAGTGTTGCATCATATGCCGATAAAATTTTCGGTCGTACAGTTCCAAGTGATGGTGCTCTCTTCAGTTATACTCGTAAAGAACCAGTTGGTGTTGTTGGTCTTATCACACCATGGAATTATCCAATTCTACTTGTTGCTATGAAAGTTGGACCAGCATTAGCTGCTGGCTGCACAATTATTCATAAGCCAGCTGAACAAACGCCATTGACTGCTTTATATGTTGCTGCATTATCAAAAGAAGCTGGATTTCCTGCTGGTGTCCTTAATGTTATTCCTGGTTATGGACCAACTGCTGGTGCTGCAATTACAAGCCATGCAGATGTCAGAAAAGTTGGTTTCACTGGTTCAACTGAGGTTGGAAAATTAATCATGGAAGCAGCTGCAAAATCTAATTTGAAAAAAGTTTCATTAGGTAAAGTAATTTTGTAAAATTTTATTTGAATGATAATAGAAGGAAACACTTGAAAAGAAAACAGTAATTAAAATTTTTTTGGATGAAACTATTAAAAATTTTAATTTTACTAATGACATGATGTTTATTTTTTTCTATAGAACTTGGTGGCAAGAGTCCATTCGTGGTTTTTGATGACGTAAATTGTAAGTAAATTTTCACATTTTCTATTAGCAAAGTTTTGAAAATTTCGTCAAAATGTTCGTAAAATTTGAAAATTTTCAAAAAAATTATTTTTATAAAATTCAAAATTTCCGTAAAAATAGAAAAATTATAAATTTGTTTTCAAAATTTTCTAGTGGACGAAGTGATTCCAGTAGCAGTTGAAGGAGTTTTCACAAATGCAGGTCAAATTTGTATCGCTCCAAGTCGAACATTTGTGCAAGAATCAATTTATGATGAATTTGTTAAGAAAGTTGTTGCATATGCGAAAAATAGAAAATTGGGCTCACAATTTACTAGTGGAGTACAACAAGGACCACAAGTTGATAAAGATACTTTTGACAAAGTTTTGACTTACATTGAATATGGAAAACAAGATGGTGCAAAATTGGAACTTGGTGGCAAACGATGGGGAACTGAAGGTTATTTCATTGAACCAACAATTTTCTCAAATGTCACTGACAATATGAGAATTGCTCGTGATGAAATTTTCGGACCAGTCATGTCAATTTTGAAATTTAAGACACTTGAAGAAGTAATTGATCGTGCAAATAATACTGAATATGGTTTGTCATCAACTGTTTTTACTAAAAATATTGAACAAGCTTTTGCATTTGCAAATCAAGTTGAAGCTGGTAATGTGAAAGTTAACAGTGGCGGCATGGGAAATAATTTACCATTTGGTGGTTATAAACAATCAGGAATCGGCAGAGAAGGCGGTGATTATGGTGTTGAATTGTATTTGGAAACTAAAGCTGTGTCAATTAAAATGCCTTACAAAATGTAATGTCAAATAAACAAAACATCCTTTTAAAATAATATTTTTTTTGTTGTATTTTATTTTTTATCATTAGAGTATTAAAATTTATACTGTTTTAACAAGTATTAAAAAATATTACATTTGATTCAAACAATGTTTTGTTTTTGTTGTCAAAAGTTTTTCTTATTTTGTTTAAATTTATTGAAAATTGTTTAAAAAATTGGTGAAATTTAAACTAGAAATTTTGAAGTTTAGATCAAAAATTTAAAATAAAAATTAATTTTGTTAATTTTCAATATTAATATATAAAAATCATTTATTATTCAAAAAAAATTGAACTGAAAATTTTTAATTTTTTGATCTACAAGTTTAATTTCGAAAAATAGATTTTCACAAATATTTTCATTTAAATGCTCAAAAGAACTTCAATTAAGTTTGTAAAATTAATTACTTGCTTTCACTATTTGTCATCAATAATAGATTTTCTATTTTACTAGATATTTTATTTCAGGCTTGAAAATTCCTTGCTTGTAATTGCTTAATTTTGCTTTAACACACTAACTATTTGCTTTTTTGTTACTTTCATATGCTGCCAGTTTTTAAATCTGGTTTTTATAAAATCTCTCTTCGATGATTGCCTTCAATATCGAATAACCTGAGTCAGTTAAAATTCAACAAGTAGTTGAATCAGCTGGTTTTCAAATCTTAAGTCCATTTGTCTAATTCACTGGCGAAATTTTGTTTTGTTTACACAAATTTTCAATTATTGAAGAAACTACCTGAAAATAAGTTTAATTTAAATTTGTTTTGAGAATCAAAA
The DNA here is from genome assembly GCA_018290095.1 of Polypedilum vanderplanki. Lineage (NCBI taxonomy): Eukaryota > Metazoa > Arthropoda > Insecta > Diptera > Chironomidae > Polypedilum > Polypedilum vanderplanki. Next base: position 7,528,660 of record CM031382.1, read on the forward strand.
TTGAATTATTTTTGTTTATAAAATGGAATGTCAAGTGAAACAAAGTTTCAGTATAAAATAAGAAATCAAAGAAAAAACAACAAAAAATTCTTTAACATAAACAAAAAAAACCGGAAGATTTACATAAATTTGAAATCACCGAAAGAATCAAATTAATTTTTTTCTACTGATTTTACTTGTTTAAACAATATAAAGGAAGCCAAAAATAGAAATCAAAGCAAACATTCAAAAATTCGTCAAAAATGAGCACTTTTAAATCTTCTTGGTTTAAAGACTTCAAATTCACAACAAATGAGCAAACACAACCAAAAATAGAACAAACTGCACCGATTTTTTCACTTCCAAATGAGCTGCTATTTGACATTTTTGACTATCTTGATTCAAAATCATCTCAAAGTATTTCAAAAACCTGCAAACGTTTCAACACTCTCATCAATGACACACCAAAACTTTTAGAACGTTTAAAAGTTCAATTAAACTCAAATAAAATCGGAAATGACTGGATTGGAAGTCGGAAATATTCAACAATTTACATTGATGGATCTGCAGCAATTTTTTTCTTTGATATTTTCATAGAAATTGGTGAAAATATTTCACATTTGTACCTCAATGGAAATGGAATGGAAATGAAAGTTTTAAAGAAAATTTTACTCTTGATGCCAAATTTGACAGTTTTATCACTTGGATGTGATGATGAAGAAGTAATTTCTGAACCAGTTGATCTCATCGAGCCTTTGCCCGAAAGATTTTTTAGAATTTTTGAATTCTCTGGAACAAATCAAAATTTTAAAATTTTTCTCAATTGTCAAGCTAAGGTTTTTAAATTGACACGAGATTACAAAGATAAAACAGTCAATGATGAAAATTTTAAAAAATTTCTTAAGAAACAAACAAAACTTGAATCATTGCTGCTTGGAAATTTTGAAAAAGAGTCATCAATGTTCAGCGATCGAACTTTAAATGAAGTTCAATTTAAACTCAAAACTTTAAGATTTTATCAATTTGAAGCTTATGAACTGCCAAATTTTAAACTTTTTATTGACAATTTCAAAGAATCTTTAACTTATCTTGAACTCGATCTCACTGACTGCACAGTTTTGGAAGATTTTCGAGAATTTCCAAATCTCAAAACTGTTTCATTGATAAAAATGTTTTATTTAGAACTTGAAGCACCAATGAATTTTGTTGAAGATTTAATTATTGAAAATGTTAAAGTTCCATTGGCTGAAAGTTTTCCAAATATCACTCGAATGACAATTTTGGATTATCTTAAGAAACCTTCACAAGTTAAAAATTTTAAGAAGCTTGAATTTCTTGAAATTAGCAGCATTGATGTCGCCGAATTGAAAATTCCAACAGTTAAGAAACTTCGATTTTGTGGAACGAGTTTTTTATGTCCTCATCCATTTAAGTTTGATGGAAATCAAATTAAAGAGTTGATGATTGAAGAAGTGGAAGAAATTGAATGGTTGAATGAATATTTGGAAAGACAAGACACAAAATTGAAGCTTTTAGAGTTGAAAGGAGTTTTTATCAATGCAAAACTACAAAAGACAATAGAGCAAAATAAGCAAAAAATTGAACAACTTGTTATAATGCGATGTGATTTGGAAGTTGAAAAATTTATTGTTAGAAAAGATATTAATTTGACATTTTATGAAATATCAATTCAATAAAAATATTTTTTGAATCTATTTTGTATATAGTAATTTTTTTATTGCCAATAAAGCATAACTAAGACAAGAATTATAAAAAATTTTAATTATTATTTTTTCATTGAAATTAAAATAAAATCATTTCATTTTTTTTAAAGACTTTTAAATTAATTAAAGAAGGTTTAATTTCCAATTTAGGGGATCGAGCAAATTTTAAACTTGTACCATTTCTGATTCTAAACAGATTTTTTTACTTGTTGAGCTTTGCACCTGTTTCTGTTTCTCTGTAAATATAAAGTTTTTGCAATTCTCTCTTTTCCTATTTTCATGCAATTTTCTCTCTGTTTTTATATTGCACTCTCTATTGCATTACATCTGTGCACAATTTTTTTATCTCAGTTTTTCATTAACTATCGAAAAGTGAACATCAAAATCTGCAAAGGTCAGTGAAAAATAAGAAAAAATTTTATTTTTTTAATAATTTTATTTTATTTACAGAAATGGCAAATTTTAATGAAATATTTACATTATTCATTTGTCTTTGGACATTTTTGGCTCTTATTTATCATCAAAATATTTATCCATTGATAAGAATTTTTGCTGGAGCATTGGGCTACATGATCATCAATCTCTCTAAGAAAATATTTTTACCTGGCTGAGAATAAATTTTTACAAAACTTGTGACAATTTTTGAAAAATAGTTGTGCTGTCAATTTGAATCGAATTTTTTCAAATTTTTTAATGAATGTCATTCTTAATGTTATAATGAATGGAAAAACATCAATGGAAAATGATAAAAATTATTGTTGCTGTGGAATATTTGTCAATGTCAACAAATGAAACTTAAATGAAGAAATTCAAACTGTTTGCTGTTTTTTTGAAATAGTAAAAAGATGTTGAAAATTATTTTATTGTGAAATTAAAGAAAAAAAATAAAATTTGTTAAATGTAATGAAAAATTTATTTAAAAAGTCTTTAAAAATTTTCTTTTTGCAGTGAAAATGGTTTATTCAATTTAATTCTAATAATAGGTGGGAACTTTGATAATTTCCATAAAGTAGGTGTTGGAAAAATTCCGTTTTCCAGACTACTTTATGCAAATTATCAAAAATCCCAAACAAATTTTTGATTTTTTTTGATAATTCATTAATTTTTTGATAATTTGATAGATATTTTATTGGAGTTCCACCCCTTGAATGAAAGTTTTATTTTAATACAATTTTTAATTTAAAAATTTTACAAATCAATATTTTTCCTTTTTTTACAAAATATTCCTAAAATTAAAATCATCTCACATCGAAAATGAAAAATTTAAAAAATAATTTTATTATCCACACGATTTAATTTAATCCACAATATTTTTCAACCAATATTTTTCCATCGCTTTTTAACTCAATTTGAAGCAACTTAATAAAATTTTCTCACGCACTTTTTACCGTTCGTTTATGCTCTTATAAAATTCTATGTAACAGCGACAGATTAAAAGTCATTAATTGCCATTTACAATGTATACTGCTTATTTCATTTCATTTTAAATGAGGTCATAATTATGAGATCAAAAGAATTTAAATGTCAACCATTAAAATTCACATTAAAATTATTTTTATCTGTGAAATTTTTGTTTGATATCGCAAGTATTTATAATCTCAAAGTAGCATTATATTGTGACTGATTGACAACAGGCATTCAACAGGTTATTAATGTGCAATTTAAATCGTTTGTAACATCCACAGCAGTGGTTGTGGGTTGACATTTAAATTGTTTAATGCTTTTGAAGTGATGCAAGTCAGTATGAACTCTATTAGATTTTGAGAAATATTGCGACATAAATTGTGATGAAAATAGATTGGAAAAAATTGATGAATATTTTTTTGATCAATTTTGTAACTGAATAAAATTAAGTAAATTTTAATATTGTTTAAGTTTTTTTAAAAATTCTAAACCAATAGTTATAGTTCATTCTTAGTGAGAAATCAATTCCAGAATTTTTAATATTTCCACAGAAAAATACTAGTCCAGTCATCAAAATTTGATTGAAAAATTATTACTCATTTGATGATAAATAATAAACTAGATTTTCTTGATTATTAGTCACAGAACCGACAGATAATCTGCAGATAAATCTGCGTAAAAATTATCTGCAGTTTTATCTGCAGATTATCTGTCGGCTCTGTGACCAACAGCCGATTTTTTTATTATTTAAACCTCTCAGAAAATTTTGATAAAATTAATCAAAATGAATAAATAACAATGAATATTTTACAGATTTTTACTTCTCTTAAACAAAAGTTCAAATTGACTTTATAATTTGCTGTCAATCAATATAAACACAAAAGTAATAATTTAATTAAAAATTTACGTTTTCATACAAATATTTTCTTTTTTATTGTTTTCAATTTTGTTACGCAATTGAGTGATTAAAAAAAGAAAAGAACGCATGTCAATCATTGAAACTCACACTAAAAATTTTCTTTCATGTGCGACATTTATTGTTTGATATTGCAAATATTTATCACTCCCGAAAAAAGCTTCACATTTTCATTAATTGGCTTCAAGCATTCAACAGGTTTCTGATGTGCACTGAAATTGTTTGTACTTGCATGTTTCACAATATTCTCTTACATAGTAATGTAAATTGTGATGGAAAGTTTGATTTTCACCGCATTGACGCAATTTACAATGAATTGTCAGTAAAAAGATAGTGGACATATTTGAAACATACTTTTTTGATCTCAATAAATAAAAGAAATTTTTCGCTTTTGAAATTTTTATTCAAAATTTGTTTTAAAAAAAATTTTTTTTATTTCTTTTTGTTAACTTCAATTTATGCTTTACAAAACCGATTACATATTTTGAGTATTAATGATAAAAATTTAGATAATTTTTGGTTTCTTTTAATATTTTGAATAAAAATTTAACAATTTTCATATTTTTTCCAAATAATTTCACCAATTACTTCCAAAAATTTTCAACTTGAAATTCTCTCATCCAAACTTTAACATCAAGCGACAAAGTTCCACCAAAAATAAATTTTCCAACTTCCTTCATATCAACAAATTCAATTTCAATAATTTTTCTTCCATCATCAGAAAGTTTTTCAAATGTTGTTTCTTTACAAAATGCTTCAACTTCTTCAGGCTGTGCATAAATTCCTTTGGACTTGACAAGATTTCGATTTGCTGGTGATAAAAGTTGATGTCCAATCATATTTGTGGTTACTTTAACAGCAAAAACATGCGAAACAGATGGAAAATTGTCGGTGATTTCAAAAAATAATTTAATTTTTTCATTTTCAGTTTTTGGAAAATTTAATCCAAATTTCCATTGATATTTTGGATTTTCATCATTGTGAGTTTCTTGATAATTTCTTGTTTCTGATTTTAATTGATAAATTCCGCATTCTGTGTATTCTAAAATGAATTAAGAATTTTTTTGAAATTTTTTTATTGTTTGAATTTATTTGGATCTAAAAAAATCTTTAGGAATTTTCCAGACTTTAAATTCTTAATTAATAAAAAGGAATTTTTTGTTCTAACAAAGTCAGAATTTATAAATCTTCTTAAACAACTATTTTCCTATGTCTAATTCAAAAATATTACAATTTACTCACTAGAAAAATTTTCAATGTTCCACTCGAGTGACGATTCAAATGTTTTTAATCGAATTGATGTTGTTTGCTTTAAATGATTCATTTTTTAAAATTTTACTTAACTTCTTCAACTTTGAGTGTCAAAACTAAACTGAATTTAAATTTTTATTTTTTGTTGATATCCAAATTGTTCTTATAGAAACTTTTTTTATCTTTAGGTAAATAAACAAAAAAGTGAGAGAGAGAAAAAAAAGTTTTGAAAGAGAATTTTTTATTTCGAGAGAGAAAATGATAAAAAAATGTGAGAGAATAAAAATGTTTGTAAAGACGATCATGCAGAACAATTTTAAATGTTTTCATATCAAGGTTAATATTTTTAAATTAAATTATAAAATTTAAAAATGCGTCCATAAATTTTAAAAAAATTCAATTTTTATTTTATTTTAACTTCTATTTGACATTTTTAAAATTAAAAAATTTGCTTTTAAAATATTTTTATTCTTGTTGTCTTGCTGGATGATATCCATGAACAGATTGTCGAATTTTTTCTTCTCTAAATAACTGACAAAGTGATAAAATGCAAAGAATTGTATAAACAATATAAATGCCAAGTGGAATATAAGGCCAACTTAGAAACACGAGATTTACAATGATTGAGATTAAAACAAGAACTGATGATGGAAGTGCTGGGAAGACAATGTTTTGATTACGCTGTGAAATTAAAAATAATAAATTAAAATTTGTGATTTTTTAAGAACTTTTGAAGGCCTGAGAAATGTTTGATTCCTATAATTTAAATTTGATTCCATTTGATTATTTTTGATTCTGATTTGATTCCTTCATTTTTTTCTTAGGAATCAAAGAGTTCTCAGGCTTTGAAACTTTTTTTTCTAAAGAACTATTTTGGTTATAATTTAGAAATTAAAGTAATTATCGGCAAAATCTAGTTAAGAAAACAAAAAAGACTAAAATTGAAAGAGTTTAACAAATAATGATAAATTTACTAACTTTTTAAACTTTTTAATGTAAATTGATTTGTTTTACTAAAAAGTTTTTTATAACTTAATTTTTTGCATAGAAAAATTCTTAATTTTGCATCAAAATTCCAATTTTTATCTTTTTTCTTATTCACAAAAATTTCAAAGATTTTTTTCTATCAAATATTAAATTTTCAACTCACTTTTGATGTTCCAATAATCAACATAATACAAGTAATAAAATAAACCGTATAAATGAACACTTCAGCACCAGAAACAGTAAATAAAACTAAAAACAATCAAAAAAAAGTTTTTTATTGCTGATGATTCATTTTAAATTTCATTCATAAAATTTTCTTATCATTTTTACGTCACTTACTCATGTCTTTCACACTCATTAGTCGATATCCCGATAAAGACACTAAACCGAGACTTAGAAACATCCCAAAGCCACCAATGAAATAGCCACCGGTATCAAGATCAAAACACAAGAAATTTTCTAGAATTGCCATAATCAATTGCTTCAACTTGTCACTCAGAAATAATAAAATAAACTGAATTGCTTTCAACACACCTTGTCGACTACAACAATTGAAAATTACAGTCGTGTATTTTTTTTTTCGTTGAAAGATAACACATTTTGGTAAGATAAGATAATGAAAAAAGTTAATGTGAATGGCATTGTGTAGAAATAATAAAATAAATAAAGATAAAAAAAGTTAATTGCATAAGCATGTTTTATGTTTTGCTAACAAATACAAAAGAAAATTGGTTGAAAATTTTATAAATATTCTCTTTAATTTTACAGCGGCATCTAGTGAAAAAAAATTAAAAACTGCTAGAAAAGAAAATTTTTGAATTTTATATGTAACGAAAAAGTTCTTTTAGTGTTTAAAAATTATTTTCACATGTTTCTAATTAAAAAGGTTAATTTAATTTGTTACGATATTTAAAATCAGAATCCGAAAGCTTTTTAATTACTTTAAAATCAACTAAAATTAATTTGAATAAAAATTTCAACCAATAATCAACTAAAACTTATTTGATTAAAAATAAAAGCCTAATCTATTAAATTTTAGTTGAAGAATAAAAATAAATTGATTTTTATTTATTTGTAAAATTATTTTGACTTTGTTTAAAATTATTTGTTTTTTTATTATTTTAAATTTTTTCAAAAAATTTTAAGATTTTTCACAAATTTTTTAGTTAAAAATTTTTATTTTCAAGTTTTATTTTTTTATATTAAAATTTTCTTTTCTGCTGAAAAAAAGTTTTCTTCTTTATTGGTGAATTATAAAAGAAGACACACACCAACCATATACTGCTTTTTATTATCTTTCTTTAAAATAAGAAGGTTATATGTGAAATGTATATGAATGCATGGGCGTAAGGAAGAAGGAAGAGTTAAGGATGGCTATTGTTTTAAGAATAAGTCGAAGAAAATGGTAATAGAATGAAAGAAATGATAAAACAGAGTTGGAAATAAATTTAAATTTCTTTATTAAGAAAAACTCTCTTTAAAAATTACAATTTTGATTTTTTTTATTATGATAACAGAATAAAAAACATATAATAGATTTTTCAACAAGTCCTAATATTTTTCACCAATTCGGCGATAACAACTCTAAAATAATTTTGGTAAAAAAATATATTTCATCCGCGTGATAAAATTTTTCACTTTTTTCCTGTTCTTTTTTTATCTAATAAATAATACTGTGCTTTTCACAAACATTTTACAAAAGTAAAAATAAAATAAAGGGCGAAACCTTTTCTTATCTTCATATGAATACTTTTTGTTTTTCTCACTGCATGTGGACACATTTTTCAAAAACACACACAAGGAAACAGAAGAAAAAGAAGTTTTTATTTGTCGTTACTTTTGTTTCAAATTTTCTTATTGCATTATTTTCATATATGAAAGAAATTAAGTGGAAAAAGAAGCGGAATTCTTTTGTAAAATTTATAAATAAAAGAAAACTTAAAAAAATTTCACAAATAATTCAAAAAAAATCCTTTTTTACTTTTGATAAAGAAAATTATAAATGATAGAAATTTTTTTTCTCCATTGCATCTCAATTTTCTGTAAATGAAAGACTCAGTCTGTAAGAAAAATGAGAATAAAAATTAATGAAAGATTTCTGGCTCCATTTTTTCTACGAGACAACAAGCAAGCAGTAAGCAAGAAAAAAATTATTTTTCATCACAACACAATTTCTTTTTTTTTTTCATTCATTACTCTTCACTTGAAAGGAGCCTGAAGAAAAGAAAGAAAAAATCATCGTCATGAAACTGCTCAGCGTGAAAAAAGTGAAAGAAAAAGAAATGGAAGGAAAATTGAATTTCATTTTTCATCATTTTTTCCATCTCGTAGCTCTCCTGCGGGTGGTTGAAGAAAAATTTCTGCCATTTGTCCAAAGTATGTTAGGATGGGTGATGATGAAGGTTGTTGAACAGCATGAGTATTGTAAACATCATCAACAGCAGCTACTGCTTCAACTCAGGAAGAAAATGAGGAGCATTGGGTGGACTTGAGATTTTTTACTTATTTTCTTTAGTGGTTTGAGGAGCTGTAAATTAATGGCAACGGCATTATTAATTTTTTTACTTCTTTTTTTAAAATAGATAGAGAAAATTGTAATTTTAACGTATTTTTTAAAAACAAATGAATTTTTTTATTATAAAAATTTTTTTTTAATTTTTAATTTGTTTACTAAAAAATTTTAATTTTAACGTATTTCAAAATTTTAAATTGTTAAAAGTAAAAATATGAAAATTTTTGAAGAATTTTCTTTAGTCCTCGATCTCTCGTTAAGCATCCATCTCATGTAAGAAAGAAAAATACTTCTTTTTTCCTCCATCCACCATCAACTCTTTTTTTTACTTCATCGTATTTTTATTATGGAAAAGGCATTAAAATCACCCCTCATTTAAAATTCTTTTTCAAGCGAAGCGAAAGAAGGAAAAAATTACTTTTTTTTCCTTTTTTGATAATAAAAAGGCCCAACCGAGAAAGAGAGAAAAAGAAAGAAAAGTAGAAGGCGAGCACAGCGTGGGTTGTTAAAAAACTGAAGAGAAAAAAATTTAATTCCGCGAAATGTGAAACCCTTCGAGAATTCTTTTTTTTTCCTCTCTTGTGCCGTTTTATTACTACCCTTCGCTTCTTTTTTTGTTACCATGGAAATTTTTCTGTTGTTTGTTTTTTTTTTATTATTTTGGAGAGCAAGTAAGAGGACAAAGATGATAAAATGAGGGAAAATATTCTAGAAAAATAAAATATGGCATAATAATGAGTTTTCATTAAAAATTTAGTTTCAATTTTGACGAAAATTTTCATTGTTGAAAAGATTGAATTGAAGATTTTTTAGAGAATATTTATGGGTTTTAGATAACAAAATTTATTTTTTTATGCTGTTAGAAACAAAGTGTACAAAATTAATCATAAAATAGACACAATTATATCAAACAATGAAGTTCAATGTTAATTTTGATGTATTTTTTTTTGGTAAATTTAATATGCATATGTCATGTATTTAATATTATTTATTAAAGGCTTAATAATAACACTTTTGTATGATTTAACAAATAAAAATTGACAATTATCTTGTAAAATAAACTATTCTATTAAATTTTGACAATTTTTGCTTCATTTGACTAATTTTTAACTTAATTTGCAATTTTTTTATGAGAACTAAAATTCAACCCTTAGAAGTGAAGATTATTCCCTAAAAATTAAAAATAAAAATTTAATCATAGACAGTGGTCTTATTTGAAAGTCTCTTTGTCTTTATTTATTTTTTTTCTTTAAACGTGTTCGCTTTCTCGAATTCACTGCATTTGCCTATGACTTTTGCCTTTGCAGACAAAAACTATGTAGCTTTGAAGTTTTTTATACATTTGCCTTCGGCCTTCCTGAAATTTTTGTCTACAAAGGAAAAAATCATATGTAAAGTCAAGGCTTAAGAACTCTTTTGATATTGTAATTTTCTCTTTATTTAAAGACCATAAAAATTTTATTGATAGCTTAAAAGAAAGCTATGAGCATAAGAAATGAAAATCAGAAAGGACTGCATAGTTTCGTGTTATCGTTTTAGAACTGAAATCATTTAAAAAAAAGTCCATTCTTTAAAAATTTTTATTTTTCGAAAAACAAAGGTATCTTGATGCGAAATATCAAAAAGAGTTCTCAGGCCTTGGGTAAAGTCAGAAAATATTTTGCCTTCGAACGCGAAGGTGAAGCCAAATCTTCGAAGATTGAAGGAAGACTAATCCTAGACTCAGATTTAAACTCAATACAAGCTTAATAAAATGAATTAATATTTTTCATTTTATTCAAATATGCTAACATGAAATTTAATGAAAGTTCAAATTAAAAACTTTACAGGCTTTGAAAAATGTCAAAATTTCTTTTAAAAATTTATAACCTTAAACAGTCTCTACGAAAGTGTACAATTGACGACTGATTTCATAGACATTTATTCATAAAATAAACTACGTCATTAATTTTACAAAATATTTTTACTGATAAAGACAAATCTTTATAAAAAATTTAAAATTAGAAAATACAATTTAACAGTAGAAAATTCTTGTGTAATTATAAAAAATTGATAAAAATTAAAAAATATCAAACTGTACAAAAGTACAAATCTTAAATACACAAACATTTCTTCCAGCTAATTTATACCAAAAAAAAATCTTCCCTAAAAATTTAAAAAAAACTCATCTATTTCCGAGATTTTTTTTCTCTTTATATCTAACTTCATTATCGCACACGTGAAATTAAATTGAGAAAAATTTTCTTCTTTCTTTTAACCCTACACATAAAGATAGAAGAGAAAAAAAGTTAATTTTATCTTTATATACTTATGTGCATGAGCATGTGAGTAAAAAAAGAAAGAAAGAAAAGAAAAAGTTGATGATAAAAATGTAATCAACATTCCAAGGGATATTAAGAGAGCATTTTCATATCCTTGTGTGAAGAAAAAAACCGTGAAAAATTTCTTTTACTGTCTGTGTGTACTTAAAGTAAAAACCATATGTGAATGTGTGAATTACTTTCAATGCGATGTGGTGGGGTTTCTTTGGTTTTAAAAAGTCATTAAGTCAGTTGGAAGTTGAAAAAATAATAATGTAAAGAAGTTGAAAATGTCTGTGATGTAAAATTCGCTTCATTTTTAGTATTGAATATTTTCTTATAAGTTCGTTATTTTTACATGACGTTTTAAAATGTTTTTCAGGGTGAAAATTTAATTCTTGCCCACTAAAGTTCTTGATAATTCATCATTGAAATAAAGAAAAGATCAAGGGGTGTGAACTCTTGTTAATTTGATATTTTTTTTGATTTTTGATGAAAAATTTGATATTTTGATTTTTTGATAGTTTTTTTGATTTTTTGATAGTTTTTTGATTTTTTGATAGTTTTTTTGATTTTTTGATAATTTTTTGATTTTTTGATAGAATTTTTTATTTTATGAAGAACAAAATCTTGAGTTATGTTTTAGTGTAAACCTGTTTATTGATAAAATATTTTTAATAATTCCATGTATTTGGACAATCAAATTTTACATCAGCTTATAATGACGAATATAACTTCTTAAATCAACATATTCAAACTTATTTTTCAGTTAGTTTTTGAATCATTTTAATCTCATAAATAGGTTCTAAAAGTACTCTGATTTTAGTAGAATTGGCCAATTCAACGAAAACTTTGAAGTACATGCTTTTGCATTAATCTTTCATTCAAAATTTTTAAAGTGCAGTACATTTCCATAAATATCTGCTTCGCAATGAGCAAAATTATATGATCTTCTTTTTGATTTTATTTTCCTTCAAAATTCGCTCCTCATTTGTTACATTTGTTTGAAAAGCCAAGGAACCGTTATCATGAAATCTTAACAAATATCTGAACGATTGAAAATATTATATAATTTTCTTTACCTAATTTAAATATTCATCTTTCACAAGCTTGTTAAAATTTTTTTCAAATATTTCTCAATGCTTCTTAATTGAAATTTCTGTTAAATTTTAATGATCTTTTAATTTAGTTTGATAAATATTCTCATTTGGTTTCTTTGTAGATTCAAATCCAACCTGAACATTTCTTTATTGGGTTTTCCATTCTAAAATATAAAACTCATGAATCGATGAAGTTTCAATTTGAAAACCCAATGACAGCTTGAGTTATTAAAATACTTCATGTGTACATTAAAAATGGTTTTTGCTTCAGTAGAAATTAGATTTGTATCGTCATCAGCGCTAATAGAATGAGTATTTTAACTTGTAAGCCATTATAGGTTAACCAATTAACAATATAATTATAACAATCTGTAATAGATTGTGTAGCTGTCAATAAATAACACTGTCTTTGAAAAATCCATGAGTGAAATAAAAAAGAACAAGATTTTCAAAATATGAATAAATACTCTGACTATATATCTACGAGTTTTATAAAGAAAAATTGGATATAAACATAAATTTCATTTTCTTTCGAATCTGTGATTCAATGACAGTAATAAAATCTTGATTAAACTTGAGTGATCGAAAACTAGACATATTGTCAAAAGCTTTTCTTATAACGCAGTCTTGAAGAAATTTAGGAAAAAATATCGTAGATTTTTGAAATGAAACGTAAAAAGTCCTAGAAAAGAAAAGAAAATTTCATAGTTGATTCTAAAAAAACACATACAAAATAGCAATTTTAAAGTCGTTTAACAATTTTTATTGAATGTGCACTAATAGTTCGAGATATACCAGACTCACTGATCTTCACGAAATATCCAGAACGCCATATGTACAGGACTTTTTCTCAAAACTAACCAAACAACTCTATTCTCGAACGCAACCGCATTTCAAATGTTAGAATCAAACACAACCTTCCTAAACCATAGCTTGGGAATTTTTATGTATTAGCTCAATTTTATCCAAGCTTAATCTAATCTAAATTTTTACATTGTTTATTATTATTACTTAAATCTTATCAACATGAAGGTTTTTTTTACAATTTTTCCTTTCCGAACTCACTATTCCAAACACATCTCTAAATTATAAAAATCAATATCATCGTAGCTGACGAATTAAAACCCAAGGGTTAATGCCTAATAACAGAACATATTATTGTAAACCACACATATAGTCATTCAATAAATACGTTATTATTATTATTATTAACTATTTTTATTTGCATAAAAACGTCAGAGAGAAAAAAATATGTTTGTTTAAAACGCGCGATACAAAAAAGGAAGCGTGGTTGAACATTTTGAATTTTAAATTGCCTTAAACAAGTTAAAATACATCTTTAAACGTCAATAAAATATAGCTGTTTAATGATAAAGTTTTTGATTTTTTGATAGAATTTTTGATTTTTTGATAGAATTTTTGATTTTTGATAGAATTTTTGATTTTTTGATAGAATTTTTGATATTTTGATTTTTTGATAGAATTTTTGATTTTTTGGTAGATTTTTTGATTTTTTGATAGAGTTCACACCCCTTGGTGTTTTCTAGCTGCTACTACTGCTGTTGCTGTTGAGGTATCGAGGTTGAGAGAGTGTGAGAATTATGTAGACGACAATGTGGAAATTACGGATGAAGGTAAAGTGGATGGTTGGATGGCAACAATGCATGCTGTTCACTAGGAAAAAGAAGAAATTGGATTTACATTTAATTAA